>JAODAL010036031.1:0-42217 GCA_025379985.1 Phyllomedusa bahiana
TTGGAGGACCCCCAAAAAATTTACATATGGCAAAACCCCCTTTAAAAACTATCCTATTAGTTTCTATAATGGCTAAGAGTCCACAGTCATCTCACCATCCTATTTCCAGTGACGTTCTGTAGGACTCTGCAAGGCAGCACTTGATGGGACCACCTTGGATCTCTGTAAAACATACAGGATAGCCCAGTACACTGAGTGTTTTCAGGCACCTGCAGCTGCTGTCTCTTTTGGTCTCTAGCCCACTCCCCAACGAACATGCCTCTCTGGCCCCCTGACAACAGATTCCTTCCCTTATGAACAAGCTCTCTTTGGCCTCCAGATCACTAATAGACAGGTCCAGGCCTAAGAAATCACACAGGCCAACCACAGGTCAGCTTGACTCCGAAAGTGGACAACACCCAGTTCTTGAGGCCAAAAAACACCTATGTTCGCACTTCTAGTGTATAAAGCACCTTATAGTAATGCTGTGGCAGACCATTTTGACACCACATCACTCCCCACCAACTCTAGCATTATCTCCTGCAGACCTACACAAAAGCTAGCACCCATGCAGGGGCCCCTTAGCATATATTTCAATGGTTCTCCCTCATATGAAAGACTCCAGCTAGGCAAATAGGCACTGGCCTTGCTAAGTAAGTAGGAAAGGACCCAGGTAGGTAGACAATGCCCCAGGTGATAGGTAGGTAGGGAAGACCCCGGGTAGGTAAGGAGACAAAGCCCCAGGTAGGTAGGCAAGATCCGAGATATGCAAGTAGGTAGGCAGCAAGATCTTAAGGAGGTAGTTAGGCAGTCAAGACCCCAGGTAGGTAGGTCAGGCCTAGGTAGGGTCCCTTATCTTTAAAAAGGGCCCCTTTTAGTGAAAAAAACATGTACAGGGTCTGCAATCTCTGGGGGGTAGGGGGGGGGGGCAGAACATCCTGACATGGTTCATGGTTTTGACAATAATTAGGATTAGAGATAGTGCTATACTATGGGTCCTGGCTGGCCATGAGCGATAAGTCAGAACTGACCCCCTCTTTCCTCACCAATTTGTTCTACCCTGCTTTTCGCTTTCGTTCTAGAGTGTGTGCTTCCAGTATCAGACCTTGGCTTATCTCTGGACCATGGCAACTGTCTGCTGCATGTCCTGGCTTTTGGCCTGTTTCCCATCTATGCAAGAACTCTGCCTGTCTTGACCTTCTGCTTGTGACCCGATTATTTATCTACCTATTCCCTTGGTACAATGCCTGCACATCAGCTGTCACCGCTAGTGACTACATTGGGAGTCCAGATTCTTTGTACAAGAGTTTACAGGTTGAAGACCATGGGACTCGATAGACTTAGCTAAGCTCTTCAGTGTGGTTCAACGCCAAAACTTGTATCTGACCCATAGGATCCACCACCTGTCTCTGGAGAGGGTAACACATCTCAGCCACATTCACTTCAATGTAGCTGATGGACAATACCAGAGACAACCCATAGGCCATTGTGTCGCTGTTTCTTGAAGTAAGTAGCCATGTTTTTCTAATACTTTACAATTCCTTTAGTACCATTTTAGTCCTGTGACAAAAGGTGGCTGTAACTACACTGATGGGCGCCAAACACAGGGCCAAACAGAAACTAGACAAACTTCAGATCTATGTTTCTCCAAAAACTACTAACTTCAGAACTTGCCCAAACATGACTGAGACAAGAAACAAGATCAGCTTGACACAACTGAACTAGAGAAAAGACAGGATAGATCAATCCAACATAACAGAACTTGACATCACCAATAATATTTCTATACTCTGCAAAGACTGCCATTTTCAGCTGAGTTTTGTAGAGTAAGATACTGAGCTTAGTTGCACAGCAAGGTACATTGACAAGCAATGATCCTGAGGAGTTACCATGCCACCAATCCAAACAAACAGATATAACAAAAGACAGACATAACACAGAAACTTCTGCTGCTATTTCCAGCTGAGTTTTATAGAGTAAGCTACTGAGCCTAGGTGCACAGCCAGGTACGATGACAAGCAAGGATCCTGAGTGTTGCCATACAACCACTCCAAACAAACAGATATAAAAGAAGACAGACATAACACAGAAACTCCTGCAGCCATTTTCAGCTGAGTTTTTTAGAGTAAGCTACTTGGCTTAGGTACACAGCCAGGTATGTTAACAAGCAAGGATCCTGAGTTGTTGCCATGCAACCACTGCAAACAGATACAACAGCAGACAGACATAACACAGAAACTCCTGCTGCCATTTTCAGCTGAGTTTTATAGAGTAAGCTACTTGGCTTAGGTACACAGCCAGGTACGTTAACAAGCAAGGATCCTGAATTGTTGCCATGCAACCACTGCAAACAGATACAACAGAAGACAGACATAACACAGAAACTCCTGCTGAGCTATTAAGCAGGAGAGGACGAAATGGCAGGAGCGTTCTTGTCATTTTTAACAGCAGGATTGAATGTGTCCAAAACCACATCCCCATTATAATTGCCCTAAAAGGCCATTGGAGGATGGCTAGGGTACCTGGATAGGGCTGTCAGGGTGTGCCACCACCTGTGAGTTGCTGAACAGGGTGCTGTGTAGATGCATGCTGAAGCTCCCAATCCAAGAGGGTGCCTGCTTTCTATGCTGGTGCTGCTGCCACTGCCACGTACTGTCAGCATCCTCCAGGGAAATTGGAGAGTCAGTCCTTTTGTGTTGAGCCTTGTCTATCCAGGCTAGTTGTATCTAAGCTATCGAGGGCCATGTAAAATGACATAACAGACTGGCATGTGTAATAAAATATACCCTCTGTACAGGGGCGTAACTACAGGGGGAGCAGACAAAGCAGCTGGCCCGGGGCCCGTGCTCTTAGGGGGCCCGTGCCCCAGGGCAGCTACTAACACGTCTGCCCCCCCGGTAGTGCGGCTCCTGCGCCCGCCGGCAGCGAACATAACCGTTTACTGCCGGCGGACACGGAGCTGCGGGGCCCGGCGCATACCGCCTCTGAATGTCCGGGCCCTCCGGCCCGAGCGTTCAGACGCAGGACCGCATGGCTGCTAGACACAGACGCCGGCCCACAGTGCTGACGTGGACTGCGCGATGACGTCATATCATCGAAAAGCCCGCGCCGAGCACAGACTGCCCGGGAGAAGAGCTGCGAGGGAGCGTGGAGCTGGTGAGTAAGTCCTTCCTTTTTTAATTTTTTTTAATATTAATGAATCCTGTCCTGCCTGCATATAGCCCTACCTGTTGGCCTGTATATAGCCCCTACCTGCCTGCCTGTATATAGCCCCTACCTACCTGCCTGCCTGTATATAGCCCCTACCTACCTGCCTGCCTGTATATAGCCCCTACCTGCCTGCCTGTATATAGCCCCTACCTGCCTGCCTGTATATAGCCCTACCTGCCTGCCTGTATATAGCCCCCCAAAGCCCTGCCTGCCTATATATAGTCCCTATAGCTTGCTCTATGCCCTGCCTGCCTGTATGGGGCCCCTATAGCCTACCCTAAGGCCTGCCTGTCTACATATATGGCCCTATAGCTACCTAAACCCTACCTTCCTACCTATATGGCCCCTATACCCTGCCTGCCTTTCTATATAGGGCCCTATACCTAAACCCTGCTTGACTGCCATTATGGGGCCCTATAGCTTCCTAAACCCTGCCTATGTGGGGACTCTATTACCTCACTGCCCCAACACAACCTGAAAGCTCATTTCTTCAGGCTTGCCTATAACCTTCACTAATCTTGTCACTACTTCCTCCACAGACATGTCTGCCCCTCACCTCCTGTCTCTTTCCCCCTCCTTGTAGATTGTAAGCCCTCGCGGGTAGGGTCCTCTCTCCCTCCGTCGTGCCAATTGTCATTATCCCTTATCACTGTACTCGTTATGTAATGTTATGTATGTAACCCCCTCGAATGTACAGCGCCCTGGAATCAATGGCGCTTGAAAATAAATAATAATAATAATAATAATACCTAAACCTGGCCTATCTGGGGCCCTCTGTAGCCTATGTAAACCCTGCCTGCCTAAATGGACCCCATATAGCCAGGGGGGGCAGGGAGTGAGGTGCTGGAAAAGTGAAGATTCTAAGATATTTGTGTCTTATTCTCCAGGGACAAGTGGTCGGGAGATGTCAGCATGGTGGTCTGGACGGATGCAGAACAAAAGGGAAAGTCAACGACTTATCAGAAACGTCACCAGTGAGTAACAAGACGTAACTGCACTGTAATAATTTATATGTCTGCAGAGCCTGTGTACACTGGTGTCGTCTACCACTATATGGTCACTGCATTGTGGTAATATACAGTCTGCAGAGCCTGTGTACACTAGTATATACCACTATATGGTCACTATATGGTGGTACTATTGGTCTTTTGTATGCTGATCAGTAATACTCTAGGGTATTATTCAGTCACTATGTGGTGGTAATTTGTGGTTGTGTTCTGGCAGTATAATCAGGTCCATATGTAGCAGTGTTATTGGTAATGTTGGTTTTGGTATAGTTTGGTAGCAGTTTGGTAGCAGTATGATAGTGAGAAGTATGGTGAGGTTATTTGCTCCTTGTATTATCTACATTATCGATCTGCATGTCCTGGTAAATGTTCGTGGTCGGGGAGGCGGGCGAGGTTGAGGGGGGTAGGGGCCCCCATCCAAAAGTTTGCTATGGGGCCCCGGCTTCTCTAGTTACGCCCCTGCCTCTGCATGTAACAAGATGCATGTGGCGGTACCATATGGCAGTATAAACTCCACATTACGGCTCTCTAAAGCTCGGAACCTGTATTGGTATGAAGCCTGTATACAATTCAAAGTGGTGTTCCCAACATAGAGTTTGATGGTATATTGCTGGGACATGTCATCAAAGTCTGAAAGGCGTGGGTCCCATTTCTGGGACCTGCAGCTATCTTGGGAATGGGCCCCCAAAAGTGTCAGCTCAGAATAGAGAGTCGGTTGCATTTGTGCACAACTCTCTATTCTGTTCTATGGAGTGCTGAGTATAGCCAAACACAACACTCCCCTGTACTGGGAACTCCCATAGAAGAAAATGGATAGTTGGGTGCAAGTGTAAGTGGCCTTCAATTTAAATCAAAACAAATAAAAGTTATATATAATGTATGAATAAATTAGGATATACCATCAAAATCTGATCTCAGGGACGGGCCTCTGAAAGTGTTGGCTCAAAATGGAGAACCTTTCATGCTTGTGCATGACTCTCCCTTCTTTCCTATGGGAGTTCCCAGTACAGGGGAGAGCTGTGTTCTCCATTCTGTTCTATGGGAGTTCCCAGTACAGGGGAGCGCGGTGATCTCCATTCGGTTCTATGGGAGCTCCCAGTACAGGGGAGGGTGGTGTCCTCTCCATTCTGTTCTATGGGAGTTCCCAGTACAGGGGAGCACTGTGTTCTCCATTATGTTCTATCAGAGTTCCCAGTACAGAGGAGCCCTGTGTTCTCCATTCTGTTCTATGGGAGTTCCCAGTACAGGGGAGCGCTGTGTTCTCCATTCTGTTCTATGGGAGTTCCCAGTACAGGGGAGCGCTGTGTTCTCCATTCTGTTCTATGGGAGTTCCCAGTACAGGGAAGCAGCGTGTTCTCTATTCTGTTCTATGGGAGTTCCCAGTACAGGGGAGCGCTGTGTTCTCTATTCTGTTCTATGGGAGTTCCCAGTACAGGGAAGCAGCGTGTTCTCTATTCTGTTCTATGGGAGTTCCCAGTACAGGGCTGTGCTTTGTTTTCCATTCTCCGCTATGGAAGTTCCCAGGACAGGCAAGCGCTGTGTTAGCCATTCTGTTCTATGGCAGTTCCCAATACAGGGGAGCGCTGTGTTCTCCATTCTGTTCTATGGGAGTTCCCAGTACAGGGGAGCGCTGTGTTCTCTCCATTCTGTTCTATGGCAGTTCCCAATACAGGGGTGTGCTGTGTTCTCTCTATTCTGTTCTATGGGAGTTTCCAGTACAGGGGAGCGCTGTGTTCTACATTCTGTTTTATGGGAGTTCCCAGTACAGGGCTGTGCTTTGTTTTCCATTCTCCGCTATGGAAGTTCCCAGGACAGGCAAGCGCTGTGTTCTCCATTCTGTTCTATGGGACTTCCCAGGACAGAGGTGTGGTGTGTCCAGCTGTGCTCAAAACTCCCATAAAACAGAATGGAGAATTGTGTGCAAGTGTGACCGTCTCTCCATTATGAACCAAGACTTTTTGAGATAGGTGCTGGTCTCAGAGGTAGGAGTCATACAGATTTTGATGGTATAGCCCATCGACCCATCATCAAAGTCAATGGTGGGAGCAGCCCTTTAACACAAAACGGTCATCATCCAATGTTATCAGGTAGAACCAAACACACTGTATTTAGCCATTGACGATTCTGCTGCCGCTTATTAATTCCCCCCAGACACCGCTCGTCTCCATAATGTATGAGGTCATAGCGAGATGCCGACCTGCAGGCGACGGTGCCGGATTTATACATTTTCAATGATATTTTAGATGAATTGCGCTGCACATATTTGTCACGATGTAATGGATCGCTTCCCGGCTCGTCCTTCTGAGGTTGTTTAATGAAAATAGCAGAGTGTCTCCTATACTATGAAAATGTATTTGCGACCATGGATGCAGAAATCCATCTCCAGGCAGGCTGCTCTTAGTGAGTATTACCAGGACGAGCCGGGGGATGTAATTCTGAGAGCTGTCATCATCAAACATATCCTTAAGAGGTATCCACTTACGATAACATTGTTTAAGTAATATATACAAGTAAAAGCGTGTCACCGTCCTCCGGAGCGCAGATTTGTCATAAGGACGCAGGTAACACAGTCAAATCGGCTCTTATGAAAACATATTGCTACTTAAAGGAGCTCCTCGGTGTCACAGGGACATATAATGTATGGCTTCTCCTTACAATTCCGTAAGTGTCATTACTGTGCGTCTATAGGGAGCTCCGTCACATACAGTATATATCAGCCGCGCTCCCTATCTTTCAACACAACTCGTTTGCATATTCATGTGTTCATGGGATCAATATTGGATCCTTTTTCATTTCTGTGAGCTCAGGACTCACAATCTGGACTGGTGCAAGCAGTTTCATACCATACCCGCTGTAGGCGCATGCACACAGCTTGTGCGGTAGTATATGATGTCCCCATGTGTCTGTATAATAGTGCCATTGGCATCCAATATACTGCCATAGGGTGCCACTGCGAGGGAGAATAACCCTGTAAGGGTATGTTCACACGGCTTAAATTGCCACGTATTTGTGCGCGCATTTCGCCGCATATTGCACTTTATACGCGGCAAAATGTGCGCTGCAATTACGGTAATTCATGACTCTCATAGAGAGCTATAGATTAAGCGTTGTCCCCCCGCGCGTACAATACGTATTGTACGTGCAGGGGGAGAATTGACATGTCAATTGTTAGTGGCGATTACGCGCCGCTAACAATGCGTGTCTATCATTGGAAAGCGGGTCACCAAGCTTTTATATATAGATCCCCATTACGGGTATATAAACCTCCCCAGTAGGTAGATATATGTAGGTGTTGGAAAAATGAGGATTCTAAAATATCTGTGAGGTGAATTCTGCAGTCTGTGATGTTGTATTTGTACTTCATTACATGCAGTATTAGGGTATGTTCACACAGCTTATTCTGGCATGTATAATATGCGCCGCAATACGCCGTGTGTTTTGGAGCCACGCGCTGATCAGCGTGTATTTCCAAAGCAGGTGGTGGCTGATTACTACAGCTAACACCTGCTGTCAGCGACCAGGATCCATAGTGATTCTGATCCCAACTGTTTAGCTAATTAAATGGCAATGTAACTGCAGCACCTAAACCACGGGGGATCCTTTATGCCTAAGGGTGCTTTCACACAGAGTGTTTTTGGTGTGTCTTTTGGATGCATTTTTTGTGCAGAAAGCACAGCAAATAATGCTGAACATTGATGCACAAAAAACACATCCAAAAATGCACCAAAAGAGTTTTTGGTGCGTTTTTCGATGCGTTTTTGAAGCGTTTTGGGTGCATTTTTGGATACGTTTTTTGTGCATCAATGTACAGCATTAGTTGCTGTACCTTTCTTCACCAAAAACGCATCCGAATAAAGCATCGAAAACGCACATGCGTGTGAGAGCACCCTAATGCCATGATTAAGTTCCTATAACACCCTGGCAGAGGTACCATGTAAAAAGAGATTGTTAAAAATACAGTGTACTGCAATACTTAAAGGGGTTTTATCGTTTCATCATTTGGCAGCCGTTTATACTGGTTGCTAAGCAGAGCTTGTGAAATGGAAGGGAGTGTTTCTCCTCCCAGCAGGGAGTATCTTCTATCTCTGCAGACACGCCCTAAAGTGTGCACGTGAGAATTCATTCTGTGTGAGCTGGGGGAAGGGAGAGGTTCTCAGCTGTCGGAGACTAAGGAATCATTGGAAGTGAAAAGCTAAGTGTAACTCGATTGTGTATATCTACATTTCTCACTCTCTCTACATACATTGTAACTAGAATGGGCATTTGATATTCAGGACTCTGAGAAAGATGGGTGATTTTTTTCCCCTCTCTCTCTCTCTCTTCTCTCTCTCTCTCTCTCTCTCTCTCACACACACAGTGATATATCCTGCAGATTATCACACCTCTGACCTTTACAGATCTGCAGAACAAAACTATATTCTTTATCTTCTTGTGTTTACATGGGACTGCACAAGATCTCTCTCTCTCTGCTGCAGGACCTCTGATCGCTGTCAGTGAAAGGAGCAAACCCCGCACACATACGTCGCACCTACGCATCTCTCTCTTCTCCTCTCTTTTCCTCTCTCGTCCATGCGCGCTCCCGTCCACAACCTCTCTCCCGCTTCTCCCTCTGACACGCGTTCCCGATTACGACCGGGGTGGGACCAGAGCTCTCACTTCATTCCCAAGCACTAAACAAACAGCCCGTTCTCTTAAACCATAGCACTTTGCCTATGGTAACCAAGGACCTACAACCTTACATTTTTGGTTCCCTCCTTTTCAACTTTGATCTTCGAAGCGAGAAAACCCCTTTAAAGAGAAACTGTCACATAGTTTTTGCCCCCTTGGCTGAGGACAAGGTAGTGTCAGGCATGCTTTTTCCAGCGCTGTGTCCCTTATTCTGTAAGATGCTGTAGTTTTCGTGTATTTAATGCTCAAATCTGCAGTTTTCCGCCATAAGAGTCATTCGAAGAGTCCTTCAGAGAGTCAGTTTTTTTAAAACCCGGCCAATCGGAGGCTAGCTCCGCCCACCTCAACTGACAAACCTATTACTTTGAATAGGTAGAAACATGTGAATAACTGTCAGTGGGCGGGGCTAGCCTTTGGTGGGCGGGGCTAACACCTGCTCATGAATAAGATTTGAGGGGTAAATGCTCTAAAATTGCTGCATCTAACAGAATAATGGACACAGTGCTGGAAACAGCAGGTCTGACACTAGATTGTGCTGCCCTCAGCAAGTGGGGTACAACCTATGTGGCAGGTTCCCTTTAAGTATTGCAGTACATTGATTAAAGAGTTAGGTCCTCTGGGGGGACTAAAACGGAATCAATGAAACTTAAAAAAATTTAAAAACTCAAAAGCAACTTTTTGACAGTTACAATATCAAAAACAGTTAAAAAAATAAACCTAATTTGTAAAGGTCTAACATTTTTAAATATTACATTATTCTCCATGGTGAACGATGTTAAAGAAAAAAAAAAAGAATAAAAAAAAAAAAGAAAAACAGGGAAAAAAAATCAGACTGTCCTGTGCATTATCAATCTTGTGCTATACATTGGGATACGGTTCACTTTATGACTTACTGGGCTAGAACTTCAAAGTATGTTCTATACAGGTCCAGGCCAACAAGTAGACGAAGGTAGGAGACCAGGACTGGGACAGCAATACACCGAAAACTACATTGCCCATGATGCTTCCTTCCAGGCTGCTTTGCACAATCTGGGACTGAATATATGTTCACTGAACCAGAACCTTGGACAAGGTATTCTGGTGCCCTAAGCAAATAAGCCACATCCCCCCCCCCCCCCCATGGAAAATTCAGCCCACTCTATACCTCCTTGTGCCCACTTCCTGTCTGGGATGAAGTGGCTGCATCGGCAGTCGCCTTCCTTCGCTTAACTGTCGACCCAGCCATGTAAACTTTTTTCACATACTGGAAAAACATCAAATATGAGGTATTGGTTAACATAATGGCCACTATATTGTCATCCTGCAAGCCCCTTCACGGCTCCTCATCTATTGCAGGTCCCTACACTCCCTTAAAATCAAAAACATTTTAATACCTTAATGAATATAAGGTACTAAAAGGTTGGCAAGATAATTTGCCTAGGGAGCCAGTCCTGGTTCAATGAACATAAATTCATGCCCAGATTGTGCAAAGCAGCCTGGAAGGAAGCATCATGGGAAATGTAGTTTTCAGTGTATTGCTGTAACTGCTTTCCCACCCTTCTTCAGGGTCCACCAAAGAAAAGCAATGGTGCATGCTGGGTACTGGGGTATTGAAAAGAGATAACATTCTCGATACTCGCTCAACCACGTCCTCTAACTCTCTACTCTCTGATGAACGACCTTTTCTCAAAGCCCAGAAAACCCCTTTAACAGGTCGTCCTGCCTCGGCTATTAGTGAAGTTGTCAATGCCATGCGTGACTCTGTAGAATAGGGCGTCAGTACTAAAAGTGCCTGAGGCAGCATGAATTGTGAATATAGCTCTGCCCGGCCTGAATATAAGAAATATGAAGAGATGAAAAGCAACTTAACACTGCCGCGGCTGAAGACTATCTCAGAAGGACAGGGAGCGCCTGTGACTTACACCAACGGCGAATAAATATCTCTGAAAAGAGCAAGAAAGAGGAAAACATAAAGATTTCCTCTTCAAAGCAATAAAACTTAAAGGACAGACTTCTTTTCGCCTCTAGAGAAAATGGAAACAGAGGAAAAATTAGATTAAAAGGAAAATTCCTTAGACACATCACATCGCAATGGAAAGATTACGTGGCAGGATGTAATTAGTACACTGTCCTGCAATATATTCACATTGCATAACAGTTTACAAGCCATCGAGCCCCTTAGTGGTCAAGCACACTAGAGGGGGAGGGGACAACAAGTGCCAGGAAAGAAAAAAATTAAAAAAGTTTTAAAATTTCCCCAAAAATTTTAAAAGTTCGAAGCGCACACCTTTTTTTTTACCTTTTTACAAATAAAAATAATAAAAAAGTTACAAAGAATTCGTATCGTCGCATCCAAAAAAAGATAATCTACGAAAATGAAACGTTGTTTATCCCGTAAGATAAACACCACATAGAAAAGAAAAAAAAAAAAATCAGTTTTTCCACTGTGGGACCTACAATATGTGGTGGCTCATTTTTCGTGGTGTGAGGTGTTGTTTTTATTGGTACCAATTTGAGGTGTGAACAACGTTTGAAAAAAAACATTTCTATTTGTTTTTTTTTTTTGTTTTTTTTTTACTAGAGGTGAAATGACACCCCTCCTTCCCAAATTCTGACTTTAGGGGCCACATGTATGAAAACTGTCTAGATCTAAAACTCACTTTGTTGCCTGTAGCAACCAATCAGAGCTCATAGCAACCAATCAGAGCCCACAGCAACCAATCAGAGCCCATAGCAACTAATCATTTTAGACCTAGACAGTTTTCATACATGTGGCCCTAGGTCTCACCCTGCGGGCTGAATAACATGGTATTGTGTCGATGTGACCTTTACAGTGGTGGCGATACCAATTATTATTGTTATATTATTTGTTATATGATAATTGGGAACAAAATTAATACTTTGTTTTTATATTTTTACATTTTTAGAGTAATTTTTAGTCTCTCTAGGGGGCTTCAACATGCAATCAATTGTACTAAATACTGCAGTATATAGTGATATAAGTAGTAGTATTATATAGTATTTAGTAGTATAATATAGTATAATACAGTAATTTGTAGTATAGCAGTATAGTATATAGTGATATAATTAGTAGTATAGTATAGTAATTAGTAGTATTATAAAATAATTAGTAGTTTAGTATGGTAAATAGTAGTTTAATATAGTATAGTAATTAGTAGTATAGTTTATGGTGATATTAGTAGTATAGTACAGTAATTAGTAGTATATAGAATAGTAATTAGTAGTATAGAATATAGTGATATAATTAGTAGTGTAGTATATTAATTATTAGTATAATATACTATATTAATTAGTGGTATATAGTGATATAATTAGTAGTATAGTACAGTAATTAGTAGCATAGTAGTTTATTATATAGTGATATAATTATCAGCATAGTATAGTAATTAATAGTTTATTATATAGTGATATAATTAGTAGTAAAGTAATTAGTAGTACAGTGATATAATTTTTTGTATAGTATTTAGCAGTATAGTAGCTTAGTATATAGTGATATAATTATTAGTATAGTAATTAGCAGTATAGTAATTAGAAGTATAGTGTATCGTGATATAATTAGTAGTATAGTAATTAGCAGTATAGTATAGTAATTAGGAGTATAGTGATAAAATTTAGTATAGTATAGTAATTAGTAGTATAGTAGTTTAGTATATAGTAATATAATTAGTAGTATAGTATAGTAATTAGTAGTATAGTAGTTTAGTATATAGTAATATAATTAGTAGTATAGTAGTTTATTATATAGTGATATAATTATCAGCATAGTATAGTAATTAATAGTTTATTATATAGTGATATAATTAGTAGTAAAGTAATTAGTAGTACAGTGATATAATTTTTTGTATAGTATTTAGCAGTATAGTAGCTTAGAATTATGTGATATAATTATTAGTATAGTAATTAGCAGTATAGTAATTAGAAGTATAGTGTATCGTGATATAATTAGTAGTATAGTAATTAGCAGTATAGTATAGTAATTAGGAGTATAGTGATAAAATTTAGTATAGTATAGTAATTAGTAGTATAGTAGTTTAGTATATAGTAATATAATTAGTAGTATAGTATAGTAATTAGTAGTATAGTAGTTTAGTATATAGTAATATAATTAGTAGTATAGTAGTTTATTATATAGTAATATAATTAGTAGTATAGTAGTTTAGTATATAGTAATATAACTAGTAGTATAGTATATTGTGATATAATTAGTGGTAGTGATTTAATTGATCTGCTCATCTTCATGGCAGGGTGTAATAGGAGTACAATCCTGGCAGTTGGAGGACTTCTTTAGGCCCCTGGCTACCATGGCACCTCGTGATCTCATCATGGTGTTGGGGGAGGTAGGAGATACTGTCTGGCAGAAAGGTTGCTGCAGTCCTTCCTAGTGTTAGTGTGTGGACCTGCTCCATACAACCTTCACAGCAAACTTTTGTAAAAGAAACCGAGCTTTCCATATCGGTGTAGCAGCCGCTGCACTAATGCCAGAAGTGTTTTTTTTTCTCTTACTCCACCTCCCAATTCCCAAATAATCTGTCCCGCTTATTATGGTGCCCAATATAAAAATTTGTTCCTAGACTGATAACCTCTCAGACACTGTCCAATAAGAGATCTGAGTGTGACCTTGTGAGATGATGTAATTCTCACAAGATCTCGCAGAAAGAGCTGCTCAGACTCTCGTCCCAATGCACACTTGGAAAAGTTACCGCCCACGTGACAGTTAAGGACCTAATTTGCATATCGACACCAAAATTAGCAGCAATATTTTTTCCATGAAAACGACAGACGCTGCTTTGGAAACACAATTGACCCCATTTCAGTCAAAGAGTACATCAAGCACTGCTGGTGTACTGTGTAAAATAGCTCCAGCTCAACTTCTGCAATGGAACCTCCAATGCAGGTGTGAACCAGGTCTCAGAAGGGCCTGGTGTAAAGAGTTTTCCCACCATAGACATTTATCACCTATCTGTAGGATAAAGGATAAATGTTTGATTGCAAGGTTCTCACCGCTAGGACACCCTTTGAACATAAAACAGGGCTGAACATGCACACTGCTGCACTATTCAAGACTATGGGACTGACGAAGATTGGTGTCAAGCTGTGTTATTGAGTCCCACTGAATTTGAATGGAGCAGCAATGCGCATGTTCGACCAATGCTACGTTGCTGTGCAAGCGAGATAAGGAGGAAGGTGGGCTTGGAGCCCCAATATTAGTGAACAGTGGGGGTTCACCTCTCCTATGGATATAGTGTTGGCTTGGGGCCCAACATTCGAGATGATTCTTGGAGCCCACCAGTGTTTCTTGTGGATGCAGGGATGCAATGTTAGGCACAACCTTCGCCACTTTCAGCTGGTGGGGCCTACAAGTGGAGATGATTCTTGGGGCCCACCAGTAGAGTTGATTCTTGGGGCCCACCAGTGGAGTTGATTCTAGGGTCCTACAAGGGAAGTGGTTTCTTGGGGACCACCAGTGGAGGTGATACTTGTGGCCTACCAGTGGAGATGATTCTTGGGCCCACCAGTGGAGTTGATTCTTGGGGCCCACCAGTGGAGTTGATTCTTGGGGCCCACCAGTGGAGTTGATTCATGGGGTCCACCAGTGGAGTTGATTCTTGGGTTTAGGTTGCAGTATCTAGGCAGGGTACCATTTAACACGGTGCCCCAATGTATCTCTGACATAGGACATCATGCCATGTAAGCTCGGCTTTATGTGTACTTTTTCTTCAAAGTATATATATTTTTATTGGGGTTTCTGTTTTATTTTTTGTATTTGTTTACAAATTTTTTATTTATTTATTTTAATCCCAATATGGGACTCGACTATGCAATCATTCAGTTGATTTTAAATGACTGTTTTGCTATATATTATACTATGACAGGCAGCTCACTAGACTCTGTCTGTGGCAGGGCCTAATGGGCTTCAATATATGGCAGACCTACCATGGCAATCATATTGCAGGGTGTCCATGGTTGACAGAGTTAGTTCCTACTGTCTGTCAACCACCAAGATGTCACAACCACTACTGACTGTGGCATCTAGGGGGTTGAACTGGCCACTGCATTGGGTATTTGGCTGTCCATTTAAGCTGGCTCCCACTGTGGTGCCGGCACAGCCTCTACATGTACCACCAGTGCCGGACTGGGGTGCCTTGGGCCCACAGGTGGAGTTGATTCTAGGGGCCCACCAGTTGAGCTGTTTTTAGGCCCGCCGGTGGAGTTTACTTATGGGGCCAACTCTATAGCTACTGTAAATGACTGTACCTGTATCTTTTGGCCTCTCTTCCTCTGCTTTTTTTGCCTCTTCCGGGGAAGTATATGCAGTTAAAAAACAACTCCAGGTCTAGCACGCTCAGAAGTCCACTGGGAAATTCCCCTATTCTCCTGTGGGCCAGTCCGAGCCTGTGTACGGCTCTCGGTAGACTTGCCAACCCTCCCAGAGGTCCAGGAGAGATGGCAAGTGTGCTGTGCCAGGGACAAAACCCACACAGCTAGCTACACCACCATATAGGAACTGATGGCTCGTCCTACTGGAATACACTGAGCGGGAAGGGTGTAACTAGCGCAGTACAACTCCCAGCCTGGACGGCAGTGAAGATAACTGCTTATTTGCTGTTCACTGCAAGCTATGCCACATAATCTGTGCTATCTCCGTTCCTGCTTTCTACATAAAGGACAGGAGTGTCGGAGCTGGCCGGGCCCCCCAGAGACCACAGGCCAAGCAGCAGCTGCTGTGACTTTTACAGCAGTAGTTCTGCCAGTAGATATCAATATTTTATGTTTGGCACTTAGAAGGTGCGGAAAACTTACAGGCAATGCTCCTATATGGGCGAGTCATTGACATTCAGGGTAGTAGCCTTTAGGTTTTCTCTCTTTAGGAGAAGAGCCAGTTGCATATATTTTCCCATGGATGAAGCCTGTAAGACTCGATACACAACTAACTCATCTCAAGAAGAACCATAGTCCTGTTGATTTTAATAGATGTTGGAATTTCCATATACAAGTCCTGTCATTTATAGTGGCTAAAATAAGGGCGTAAAGTATCTAAACCGCCAACCACACCTCTGTAAACTCATTGATACTAGTCTCCAAAAAAATTATAGTTTAAATTGGATCATGGTTTTGTCAATGTTTTTTTCAACAGAATTTCTCCCTCTGCACAAGTGTCACATATATAAACCCCTTAGTATAGTAATTAGTAGCATAGTAGTTTAGTATAAAGTAATATAATTAGTAGTATAGTTATTAATAGCATAGTGATATAATTATCAGCATAGTATAGTAATTAGTAGTATATTTTAGAGTGATATAAATATTAGTATAGTAATTAGCAGTATAGTATATTGTGATATAATTAGTGGTATAGTATAGAAATTAGGAGTAAGTGATATAATTATCAGCATAGTATAGTAATTAGTAGTATATTTTAGAGTGATATAAATATTAGTATAGTAATTAGCAGTATAGTATATTGTGATATAATTTGTGGTATAGTATAGAAATTAGGAGTATAGTGATATAATTATCAGCATAGTATAGTAATTAGTAGTTTATTACATAGTGATATAATTAGTGGTATAGTATATAGTGATTTAATTGATCTGCTCATTTTCATGGCAGGGTGTAATTGGAGTACAATCATGGCAGTTCTGGAATACTTCTTTAGGCCACTGTCTGCAGCGACGGCAAAAGTCAGCCGGCTGTCATTAGGGGGTTAATGTTTTGTTTTGTACAAAAAAAAAATTACCAACACATTTTTTCAGTTTTTGCCTCCTTGCGTTTCAACAGTTGTAACTTTTTTATGTTTTCAATGACGCAGTTGTATGAGGCCTCGTTTTATTCGAGACAAGTTGTACTTTATGGGGGGATAGTTTAAGTTCACTTATAAATTATTGAAAAGTTGTTTTTCAATTTTTGGTTTTTTAAATTTTTTTTACACCATTCACATTTCACACTTAATAACGTGATAGATTAATTCTACAGGTAATTATGCTCGTATAGATAGCTAATATGTGTAGTTTTTTTTGTGTGTGTAATGTATGCACAATTATTTTTTATTAAATATTTATTTTTATTATATTTATTTTTTTCTACAATTTTTTATTTATTTATTTATTTTTTTAAATCCCATGAAAGGAGAACTGTTTTTCATTTTTTTTTTTTTTTACACTTAGTAATGTATTAGCATATTCATATATGCTAATAGATTATAATCTGTGTAAGTATGACACAGGCAGTGATCAGGGCAGCACACAGTGCTCACTGACTGCAGGCTTGTTATACAGGCAGCACTGGGGCCACTCTAGGTCCCCAGAGCTGACTGTGCAACCGTTCCCTGGGCTCTGTCGAATCTCCGAGAGTCCCAATCACCCGACAGAGCAGGGGAAAGCCCTTTGATTATGCTGCGGTCACTGACTGCGGAAATCCAAGGGTTAAGCGGCGGGAGCTGCAAACCCTGATGTCTGTAGCGACGTCAAAATTTGGTCGGCCGTCATTAAGGGTTAATGTCTTGTTTGGTAGAAAAAAAAAATCAGAAACGGGGCCAGGCTATACTACCCTACCTGTTCCCCTGCTGCTCTGGAGCTCCCTGGGAGCCACTCCTCTTCACCTCTGGGTTCTTGTCTGACACACAGGTGAGGCTTGTACTTTATTCACTCGCCATCGAGCGCGAGTCTATCCTGTGTGTCGGAATGAGAACCCTGAAGCGAAGAGGTACGATGAATGACACCATTAGAAAGTACATCCTGTCCCGCAAAATAAAAGCCCTCAGATGTTGATGAAGGTGGAAAAATAAAAAAGTTCTGGCTCTTGGAAGACGTAGAGGAAAACCCTTAGAGCCATATGATTATGACTACACAGCAGGAAGAGGCAAACTGCACATACATATGAAGATGTTATAATTGTTCTCAGCTACTATCGACTAATTTGAAGAAAAAGGCGACTTCTACTTTCAATCAGTAAATGCTGCTGCTCGGCTGCAGAGAAAGGAGGCTACAATACAGCACAGGAAGAGCACAAATTCCCATAGAAAACATCAAAGGGGGATGAATGAAGACTCAGACAATTCATTTTAGGATTTTTTTATTTTGGTTTGCTGGACATCCTCTTAAACTGCAGTCATATAGAGGAAGATACTGTAATTGTTCTCAGCTACCTAATTAGAAGAGAAAATCAGCTTCTACATACAACTTTTAAACAGGAAATGTTGCTGCTCGGCTGCAGAGAAAGAAGGTTACATACAACACAGGAAGAGCACAAATTACCACAAAAAACATCTCAGGGAGATGAAGGAAGACTCAGGCAATGTTAGAATTATTATTATTTATAATTTTTTGGCTTTTATGGGGAGGCTTCTGGACAATCCCTTTAACTACAGTCATACATAGGAAGATGCTGTAATTCTTCACAGCAAGCATTGACTAATTAGAAGAGAAAATTTGCTTATATATACAACTTTCAAATAGGAAATGCTGTTGCTCAGCTGCACAGGAAGAGCACAAATTACCACAAAGAAATAAAGAATCGCAGGGAGATAAAGACTCATATTAGAAGTTTTAGAAATTTTTTTTTAACTTTATTTTGGCTTGTTTTTGGTTTGCTGGACAACCCCTTTAACCTCAATCAGGAAATGCTGCTGCTCATCTGCAGAGAAAGAAGGACACAAATCACCACAAAAACATCTCAGGGAGATGAATGAAGACTCAGGCAGGCGATTTAAGAATTCTTTTTTTTGGTTTGCTGGGCAACTCTTTTAACTTGAATCATACGAAGACACTGTAATTGTTGCTAGCTACTGTTGACTAAATAGAAGAAAAAACTGTTTTTTGCATACAACTTTCAAACAGAAATTGCTGCACAAATTCCCATTGAAAACATCAAAATGAGATGAATGGAGACTCAGGCAAGTAATTTTAGAATTTTTTATTTTGGTTTGATGAACATCCTCTTAAACTGCAATCATATAGAGGAAGATACTGTAATTGTTCTCAGCTACCGTCGACTAATTAGAAGAGAAAATCAGCTTCTACATAGAACTTTTAAACAGGAAATGCTACTCCTCGCCTGCAGAGAAAGAAGGTTACATACAACACAGGAAGAGCACAAATTACCACAAAAAACATCTCAGGGAGATGAATGAAGACTCAGGCAAGTGATTTAATGTTTTTTTTTATGGTTTGCTGGGCATTCGTTTTAACTGGAGTCATGCATATGAAGACACTGTAATTGTTGCTAGCTACTGTTGACTATTTAGAAGAAAAAATTGCTTTTTGCATACAACTTTGCAGGTCAGCTGCAGAGAAAGCTTACTGTATACAGCACAGGAAGATCACAAATTACCACGGAAAACATCTAAGGAGGATGAATGAAGACTCAGGCAAGCAATGTTTGTTTGGGGGATTTCTGGACAATCCCTTTAACTGTAGTCATACATAGAAAGATGCTGTAATTATTTGCAGCTAGCATTGACTAATTAGAAGAGAAAATTTTATTCTATATATAACTTTCAAACAGGACATGCTGTTGCTCGGCTGCACAGGAAGAGCACAAATTACCACAAAAAAACAAAAAAATCACAGGGAGATAAAGTTTTTTTTTAGGTTTATTTTAGCTTTTTTTTGGTTTGCTGGACAACCCCTTTAACTGCAGTCATATATATGAACATGCAATAACTGTTTCCGGTTACTATTGACTAAATTGAAGAGAAAAGCAGCCTCCACTTTCAAACAGGAAATGCTGCTGCTTAGCTGCAGAGAAAGGAGGCTATATGCAGCACAAGAAAAGCACAAATTCCCATAGAAAACATCTCAGGGAGATGAATGAAGACTCAGGCAAGTATTTTTAGAATTTTTTATTTTGGTTTGATGGACATCTTCTTAAACTGCAGTCATACATAGGAAGATGCTGTAATTGTTCTTTGCTACCATCACTAATTAGAATAGAAACTCAGCTTCTACATACAACTTTTAAACAGGAAATGCTGCTGCTCGGCTGCAGAGAAAGAATGCTATGTACAACATAGGAAGAGCAAAATTACCACAAAAAACATCTCAGGGAGATGAATGAAGACTCAGGCAAGCAATGATAGAATAAAAATCATAATTATTATTATATACTTTTTAGGCTTTTTTTGGGGGGGAGGGGGTTCTGGTCAATCCCTTTAACTGCAGTCATACATAGGAAGATGCTGTAATTCTTTGCAGCTACCACCGACTAATTAGAAGAGAACATTCGATTCTATATACAACTTTCAAACCGGAAATGCTTTTTCTCATCTCCACAGGAAGAGCACAAATTACCATGGAAAACATCAAAGGAGGATGAATGAAGACTCAGGCAAGCAATTTTACAATTTTTACCTTGATTTGCTGGACAACCCCTTTAACTGCAGTCATACATATGAAGATGCTGTAACTGTTCCCGGTTACTATCGACTAATTTGAAGAGAAAAGCAGCTTCTACTACCAAACAGGAAGTGCTGCTGCTCAGCTGCAGAGAAAGGAGGCTACGTACAGCACAGGAAGAGCAAAAATTCCCATAGAAAACATCAAAGGGGGATGAATGAAGACTCAGGCAAGTACTTTTTTAATTTTTTTGGGGGGGGGGGGGGTTTGCTGGACATCCTCTTAAACTGCAGTCATACATAGGAAGATGCTGTAATTGTTCTCAGCTACCATCACTAATTAGAATAGAAAATCAGCTTCTACGTACAACTTTTAAACAGGAAATGCTGCTGCTCTGCTCGGCTGTAGAGAAAGAAGGCTACATACAACACAGGAAGAACACAAATGACCACAAGAAACATCTCAGGGAGATAAATGAAGACTCAGGCAAGCGATTTACGATTTTTTTTTTATTTGTCGGGCAACCCTTTTAACTGGAGTCATACATATGAAGACACTGTAATTGTTTCTAGCTAGTGTTGACTAATTAGAAGAAAAAATAGCTCTTTAAATACAATTTTGCAGCTTGGCTGCAGAGAAAGGCTGCTGTGTACAACACAGGAAGAGAATAAATTATCACAGAAACATCAAAGGAGGATGAATGAAGACTCGGATAAGCAATGTTAGAATTCTTTTCATTTTTTTGCTTTTTGGCTTTTGGGGGGTTCTGGACAATTCCTTTAATTGCAGTCATACATAGGAAGATGCTGTAATTCTTTGCAGCTACCACTGACTAATTAGAAGAGAACATTGACTTCTATATATAACTTTCAAAGGGGAAATGCTGCTGCTCAGCTGCACAGGAAGAGCACAAATTACCACAGAAAACATCAAAGGAGGATGAATGAAGACTCAGGCAAGCAATATTAGAATTTTTACCTTGATTTGCTGGACAACCCCTTCAACTGCAGTCATACATATGAAGATGCTATAACTGTTCCCGATTACTATCGACTAATTTGAAGAGAAAAGCAGCTTCCACTTTCAAACAGGAAGTGCTGCTGCTCAGCTGCAGAGAAAGGAGCACAGGAAGAGCACAAACTCCTATAGAAAACATCAAAGGGGGAATTTTTTTTTTTTGTTTGATGGACATCCTCTTAAACGGCAATCATATACAAATTATCACAGAAAACATCAAAGGAGGATGAATGAAGACTCAGGCAAGCAATTTTAACAATTTTACCTCGATTTGCTGGATTTTTACATATGAAGATGCTATAACTGTTCCTGGTTACTATCGACTAATTTGAAGAGAAAAGCAGTTTCCACTTTCAAACAGGAAGTGCTGCTTCTCAGCTGCAGAGAAAGGAGGCTACGTACAGCACAGGAAGAGCACAAACTCCCATAGAAAACATCAAAGGGGGAATTTTTTTTTTGTTTGATGGACATCCTCTTAAACGGCAATCATATACAAATTATCACAGAAAACATCAAAGGAGGATGAATGAAGACTCAGGCAAGCAATTTTACCAATTTTACCTCGAATTGCTGGATTTTTACATATGAAGATGCTATAACTGTTCCTGGTTACTATCGACTAATTTGAAGAGAAAAGCAGTTTCTACTTTCAAACAGGAAGTGCTGCTTCTCAGCTGCAGAGAAAGGAGGCTACGTACAGCACAGGAAGAGCACAAACTCCCATAGAAAACATCAAAGGGGGATTTTTTTTTGTTTTTGTTTGATGGACATCCTCAAACTGCAATCATATGCAAATTATCACAGAAAACATCAGAGGAGGATGAATGAAGACTCAGGCAAGCAATTTCACAACTTTTACCTTGATTTGCTGGACAACCCCTTTAACTGCAGTCATTCATATGAAGATGCTGTAACTGTTCCCGGTTACTATGGACTAATTAGAAGAGAACAGCGGCTTCTACATAACTCTTCTTTATTGGATTAAACTCTTATCATTTTGTTTCTTTCTCTCTGGAAAGTTTAGTGGAACCAAAGTCATCACAAGAACCTCAGGGCTACAAATCCTCAGAAAGTAGAGGACAGGTCTACTCTTCACTCGGTACATGTAATTTTCACCTGCTCCCTTCCATTAGGTAATTTCTCGGTGACACCAGACTCCCGGCCTTGCTGGGTGAGTTTAATTACTGAGATCTGTATTCCTGCCTCAGATGTAGCATCCAGAAGTCTCATTATGTTTTAGGAGAAGCTCTGGTTGTTAGAGAATAAACACCATGCATTATTCTATTTAATAACTATCCTTAAGCACGCCGCTGTATTACGGTTTCGCAGCTGTATTCCAATAAGCTGCAGAATAATTGCCAATTCTGCCATCTAATAGGTTCATTATTCTTTAGGTATAATTGCAGGCATTAAACATTAAGTTAAATTTCGGCTCCTACATTTACTTAGAGCAACATCCTATAATGGGACGTGTCATTATTGTAGTTTTATGGATGTGTCTGGTGGAAAGTCAATGAGAAACACCTGTAATGTGTCATACATTACATCGGGCAGGAGGGGGTAAGAAACCTCTTTCTCAGGGGCTATGGATTTTCTTTTTATGAGGATCATTTAAGACATGAAGACTTGGAAAATATTGAGTCTAGGATTATTTATAATAGTAGCCCCCAGAATATGGCAGCAACCTTACTGTTGGCACCACAGATCAGGGGCAAACACATACGCTTAAAGGGGTTTTGCCACAAAGCAAAATTGACGTGGGAAGCTGCAATTTATTTAATAAATATTTTCACCATTCATCAATATTATGGATCACTGCTGCCTTAGTGATCCATAGTGTACAGCTCATCTCCAAGGGATACGACCAGTGACAAGAGCTCCTCAGTCCTTTCTGCACATGCTCAGTCGTCACCCCTCCATTTAGACAGCTATTGTCAGTCTCCTCCCTGCTTAGTAATCAAACACACTCACTGCTGAGCGAGTTTTCAACCCCAGGTGCTGTCATTCTGCTCCTGTCCTCTTTACTCCTTAGAATCATATACACTACTGCTGGAGCGAAGTGTTCAAACCCAGGTGCTGTCTTTATCTACTCCATTCCCCTCTACTTCTTAGTAATCACACACACTCACTGCTGAGCGAGTGTTCAATCCCAGGTGTTGTCATTCTACTCCCCACTTTACTTCTTAGTAATCACACACACTCACTGCTGAGCAAGTGTTCAAACCCAGGTGCTGTCATTCTACTCCTTTTCCCCTTTAAACTTCTTAGTATTCACAACACACTCACTGCTGAGCGAGTGTTCAACCCCAGGTGTGTCTTTTTCTACTCCCATTCCCTCTTTACTTCTTAGTAATCACACACACTCACTGCTGAGCAAGTGTTCAAACCCAGGTGCTGTCATTCTGCTCCTGTCCTCTTTACTCCTTAGCAATCACACACACTCACTGCTGAGCGAGTGTTCAATCCCAGGTGTTGTCATTCTACTCCCTTCCTCTTTACTTCTTAGTAATCACACACACTCACTGCTGAGCAAGTGTTCAACTCCAGGTGCTGTCCTTCTCCTCCCATCTTCTATAGTCCTCAGTAATCACACGCACTTACTGCTGAGCAAGTGTTTAACCCCAGGTGCTGTCATTCCACTCTCTTTCTCTCTACTTCTTAGTAATCACACACACTCACTGCTGAGCGAGTGTTCAAACCCAGGTGCTGTTCATTTTTATTCCCTTCCTCGCTACTTCTTAGTAATCACACACACTCATTGCCGAGCGAGTGTTCAACCCCAGGTGCTGTCATTCTACTCCCTTCCTCGCTACTTCTTAGTAATCACAAAACAATCATGCTGAGCAAGTGTTCAAACCAGGTGCTGTCATTCACTCCCTTTCCTTATACTTCTTAGTAAATCACAACACCACTGCTGAGCAAGTGTTTCAAAACCAGGTGCTGTCATTCTACTCCATTCCCCCTCTACTTCTTATAATCCACACACACTCACTGCCTGAGCGAGTGTTCTACCCAGGTGCTGTCATTCAAACTCCTTCCTGTCTACTTCTTTGTAATCACACACACTCACTGCGTGCAAGTGTTCAACTCCAGGTGCTGTTTCATCCCCTTCCTTTTATACTCCTCGTAATCAACACGCACTTACTGCTGAGCAAGTGTTTTAACCCAGGTTTGCTGTCATTCCACTCTCTTTTTTCTACTTTTTTTATTTTAATCACACACACTCACTGCTGGCGATTTTCAAACCCAGGTGCGTCATTTTTCCCCCCCATTCCCCCAAAAATTCTTATAATCAACCATCACTGGACGAGTGTTCAACCCCAGGTTTGTCATTCTACTCCCTTTCTTTATTTTATAACACAAACACTCACTGCTGAGCAAGTGTTCAACTCCGGGTGCTGCCCTTTCTCCTCCCATTTCTATACCCTCAGAATCACACCCACTTAACTGCTGAAAAGTGTTTAACCCCAGGGCTGCATTCCACTCTTTTCTCTCTATTCTTAGTAACCCAAAACCACTTCTGCTGAGGGTGTTTAACCCCAGGTGCTGTTTTCTACCCCCTTTCCCTCGTACTTTTAGTAATCAAAAACACCTTTTCCTGCCCTCTATACTCCTTAGTAATCACACACACTCACTGCTGAGCGAGTGTTCAACCCCAGGTGCTGTCATTCTACTCCCTTCCTCTCTACTCCCTAGTAATAAGTCAAACAGTGAAAAGAAGAAAAGAAACCTCAATCAGGTATGTGTTGTATTGAGGAAAAAAAAAAAAGATCCCCATGTTTGTTTCCTGCAGGGATTTGAACTTAGGACCCCTAGCTGAAAAAGCAAAGTGCTAACCCCCGAACATTGCAGCAACTCACGACTGTTTACATAAACAGACCTTTGTATGACTAGAGTGAGCACACTGTGGAGGAAGGCACGGTGATGTCAAGCCTACTGCTGTGTCACATGATATGCAGTTCAAACAAATCATACACGCCCCCATTTGAGCACACTGAAAGCTGAAGCAGGACAAACCAGACATGAAATGCCTTCATGGTAAAACTTCTTTAAAGGCTCTTGTGCAACATTAATTCTAACATCCCTGGTGGTCTGGAGCAGTAACAGGATCATTGCTAACATGCCAGGTGCTCTATGACAGTAAAGCCTTAATACTAGCATCACTGGTTAGCTCCAGTTTTGAAGGGAATAATGCTGGCGGCACCACAGATCAGAGACAAACAGAGACTTTCATACAACATTAATGGTAACATCCCTGGTGGTCTAGAGTAGTAAATGGATCAATGCTAATATACCTGGCAGTCTAGGACAGCAAAGCCTTAATGGGAGATTCCTATCACATTGATTAGCTTTAAATATGTAGTCATAGGTAAATAAAGACAATAACCAAATACATCACCTCTCTGATTTTGCTTGGTCTAGGAGATAGAGGAGGTTTTATTTCCTGCTTGTGTACACAACCTTCCCTAGGTTACTGACCAAATTTCTGACCATTGCTCCAGTTGCACTGTTGACCATGGTGAGTCCCTGCTGGGTATTATCTACAAGTCAGGAGCTTGTTAATCTAAGTTACTGACAAGCTTTAACCCTTTAGAGCCTTGTTCATTACAATTTACAAACCTCCTGCACTCATGTCCTTGTAGCAGGAATAGCTGGAAATAGCAGAGCATCTGCGATGAGCTCTGGTGTTGAATGAAATACTGCTGGAGGCACAACAGATAACAGACAAATACAAACAACCAGAGAATACTGTGCAACATTAATGCGAACATTCGGGGGTCTGGGGAACATGGGTCAATGCTAACATCCCTGGTGGGCTAGGGTAGCAAAGCCTTAATATAAGTATCTCTGGTGGGCTCTGGTTTTTAAGGGATTAATTTTGGTGGGACCACAGATCAAGAGCAAACACAAAGCTCCTGTGCAATGTTACTGCTAACATCACTGATGGTCAAGCAGTTCAAGGATCAATGCTAACATCCCTGGTGGGCTAGGGTAGCAAAGCCTTAATATAAGTATCTCTGGTGGCTCAGGATTTTAATGGATAAATTTTGGTGTGGACCCTACAAACAGAACAAACACAAAGCTCCTGTGCAATGTTACTGCTAACATCACTGATGGTCAAGCAGTTCAAGGATCAATGCTAACATCACTGGTGGTCTTGAGTAGTACAAGGATCAATGTTAACATCTATGGTGGTCTAGAGCAGTACATGGGTGAATGCTAACATCTCTGGTGGGGTAGGGTAGTACATGGGTGAATGCTTACATTCCTGGTGGTCTAGAGCATGGGGCAAGGATCATAGCTTCGTTACCAGGAGTGGGTACTAGGGCATTACTTGGGATTAAATGCATGACATCTCTGGTGGTCTGGAGCAGAACATGGGTCAATGCTAACATCCCAGGTAGTCTAGAGCAGTACAAGGGTCAATGCTAACATCACTGGTGGTCTACAGCAGTACAAGGAGCAATGCTAACATCACTAGTGGTCTAGAGCAGTACATGGGTGAATGCTAACGTCTCTTGTGGTCTAGAGCAGTACATGGGTTAATACTTACGTTCCTGTTGGTCTAGAGCAGTACAATGTCATATCTAACATCACGTTGGTCTAACACAGTACAAGAGGACAATTCTAACATCACTAGTGTCTAGAGCAGTTACAATGGTAGAAATGCTAACGGCTCTTGTGTACTTAGAGCTGATACAATGTGAGTTAATTACTTACTTTCCAGTGGTCTAGAGCAGTACAAGGGTCAAAGCTTATGTTCCTGGTGGTCTAGGGCAGTACATGGGTTAATGCTAACATCTATGGTGGTCTAGGGCAGTACATGGGTTAATGCCGACATCGATGGTGGTCTAGGGCAGTACATGGGTTAATGCTGACATTGATGGTGGTCTAGGGCCGTACATGGGTTAATGCTAACATCTATGGAGGTCTAGAGTAGTAAATGGGTGAATGCTAACGTCTCTTGTGGTCTAGGGCAGCACGTGGGTGAATGCAGATACAATTCCTGTGTGGTCCTCGTGAAGAGTTACACTGGTTAATGGCTAACAACATGGTGTCTAAGTATAAATGGGCTATTAAGTATTATTATATATTTTATATTTTAAGACGTCCATTGATTCCAGGCTCTGTAAACATTCGAGGGGGTTACATACATTACATAAGTCAAAAAAACGAGTAAGTGAAAAGTGTGCGTGAAAGACAATTGAGCAACGACAAGGGACAAGGACCCTTACCCGCGAGGGCTTTAACAATCTACAAGGAGGGGAGAAAGAGACGAGGAGGTGAGGGGCAGACATGTCTGTGGAGGAAGTATTGACAAGGTTAGTGAAGGTTGATAAGGCAAGCCTGGAAGAGAGATGGGTTTTCAGGTTGCTTTTGGAAGCTGGTGAAAGTGGGGGAGGAGTCCTGATGTGTTAGGGCAGTGAGTTCCAGAGTGTGGGGAAGCACGCGGAGAAGTCTTGGAGACGTTGTGTGGAGGAGCTGATAGAGGGGAGAGCAGTAAGGAGAAGGTCCCTGTATGAGCGAGAGTGCTTGAGGGAGAATTTGGAAATTAGGGCAGAGATGAATGGATGGGGAGAGGTCGTGGAGACCTTGTAGGGTCATGGTCGTATAAGCTTGAAATGTAATTTTGCAGGGCAATGTGTAGTGAAGGGATTGCAGAGGTGAGAGAGCAGAGGATAGCGAGGAGATAGGTGGGAAAAGACGGGCACATGATTAAGGATGGATTTGAGGGGAGCGAGAGTGCTAGCTGTTAGGCCACAGAAAGAATGTTGCATAGTCAAGGTGTGGAATGACCAGTGCATGGACGTCATTGCATAACATCGTCTGTGGCTAGTGTAGTAACATGGGTGAATAGCTACATCTCCTGTGTGGTTTCAATGAGCAGTAGCAGGACAAGTATAACAGCTGTGGGTGGTCCTAGGAGAAGTAATGATGGGTCTAATGCTTACCTCCCTGATGTTGGTAATAATGCAGTATATGGGTCAATAATAACATCCCTGGTGATCTAGAACACCACATGGGTGAATGCTAACCACCCTGTGGTTTGGGGGCAGTAAATGGGTCAATTCCAGGTCATAGAGGATAGTATAGCCGTAATCTTAGCATCTCTCGGTACCTCTGATTTTGAAGGGATTACAGCTGGTGGCACCAGAGATCAAGGGAAAGCACAAAACACATGCTCCTGTGCAATGTTAATGCTCACATCCCTGGTAGACTAGGACAGTTACAGGGTCAATGCTTACATCCCTGGTGGTCTGTGACAGCCAATCCATAAATGGGATTCTTGCAAAAGTAGCATTTCATGTCTGTTTTGGCTAGCTTCAGACTTCAGTGTGCTCAAAAGAGGGTGTGTGTGATTTGTTTGAACTGCGACCCAGCAGGCTTGATATTACCATGTCTTTCCCCACATTGTGGTCAAACAAAGGTCCTATTTATTTAAGAGAGCAGTGATTAGCCTTACATATGTACTGATTGTTAGGACATCAGCCTTCCAACATAGAGGTCCTGAATTCAAATCCCTGTAGGAGCTAAACCTGGGTTGTTGCTTTTTTTTCTTAATGCTCAGACCTAGATGAGATCTCTTTTATTAAATTTGCATTGTTGACTAACTACAATAATACGGGACAGGGGTAAATGACAGCACCTGGGGGTTTAAACTCGCTCACAGGGGGTGTGTGTGATTACTAACGAGTACAGAGGACAGGATAGAATGACAGCACCTGGGTTGAACACTCGCTCAGAGTAAGTGGTTTGATTTTTAAGAGTACGAGGGCGGGAGTTAGAATGACAGCACCGGGTTTAAACACCGCCACATGAGTGTGTGTGATTACTAATGATACAGAAGAAAGGACAGCCCCCCTGGGGTTAACACTCGTTAAGGAGTGAGTGTGGTGTGATTTACTAAGGAAACAGAGGACAGGATAAATGACGCACCTGGGGGTTGAACATCACTCAGCGGCGAATGTGTATGATTACTAAGCGGGAATAGACATAAGCTGCCTGAGGAAAATTTGATGTTGAGCATGTGGGACAGAGGGCTCTCCCCACAGTCATCCCCGGGAAGAGGTTTTCACTATGGGTCACAAGGAGCAGCTAAAACAAAATGGTGCAAATTTTTAATGATGAAAAATAGTGAAAGTTTTTTTAGATTTAAATTTGCTCTTCCTTTACGTCAATTTTTTTTTTGTGGAAAACCATTTAAGTTAGCATTTTGCTTCTATGGTTTTTTTAAAAGGATTAATGTAACACCCCCGGAGGCATTGTAATGAAAAAGAATGTTGTGGTAAAACCCCTTGGTGCTTTATTGGGCAGGGAAAGGACACTTGCATTAAAGGTTGCTGGAGTCTCTCTCGAACTTGCTCTTGTTCCAAGTACTGTAGTTACATAATGAACACTGTTGGAAAAAGACATAAATCCATCAAGTTCAATTAAGGGGGGGAAGTGTGGATGAAGGGCGCGGTCCTCCTTCATAAAAGTTTGTTTGGAAAAGTGTTTTTCCCATAAAAAATCCTTTTTAAAAGTACGGGTTCAACTTGCCAATATCATCACATCTCCTCTCATACAGTACATCAATATAGTGAACTTGTTCTACTTTGCCTTAAAGAGAGACTGTAATCCACCAATATTGTTTCATCAACTACATTCAGTACAGAAGAGCAACATGTAAAGTTCACGAGTGCCTGGCTGTTTTCAATTGCACCAACATCACAGACACTCCAACACAACTATACCCCTTGGGGTTTCTTACATTCTTTCAATTTGGGTGGAAAAACTTTTTCCCCCCAATTGCCCCGCTCAACCCCCACTGCATACCCTTGGCTGCCCACTGCACACCCCACTGTATACTCTAATGCATAACCTACTACATGCCCGACTGCATACCCTACTGTATGTCCTACAGCATACCGCACTGTATACCCCACTGTATACTCTACTGCATACCCCACTGCATACTCTACAGCTTGTCCTACTGTATACCCAACTTTACCAAATGCATACCCTACTCAAAACTCCAATGATACCCCCACTTAACCCTGCAGCATACTCTACGCAACCCCTGCATCCCTACTGCATAAAACCACGCAAAACCCCAAAAACTCACTCAACCCCACTGCATACCCTACTGCATATCCTACTGCATACCCCACTGTATACTCTACTGCATACCCCACTGCATACCCTACTGCATATCCTACTGCATACCCCACTGTATACTCTACTGCATACCCCACTGCATACCCTACTTTCATATCCCCCCGCATACCCCCCCTGTTTACTCTATGCAACCCTACTGCTAACCCCCCTGTTACTCCAGCTACCCTACTGTATTTCCCACGCATACCCCACTGTATACCTTACTGCATACCCCACTGACATTGTTATTATTGGTATTCCCTTTGCTTGGGGCTTATCGGGCCAGTGTTCCTATTTATTCCTCACAGAGACTGCATCAATCGTTTGCTAACAAGGACTTTACTCTTAAAGGGAGAGTACACTATTTTTGTTGTCATACTTTTCAACATCATGAGGGAACCCAGCAGTGACAGCCAAGCTGAAGCTAGCAGCTCTCCAATGCCTATGGCAGGCAACATGCCCTTCTCCATCCCATTTGAACCTCCCTGTTCACCATGTTATAAAGGGGAACCACACACCTTTATAGACTTCTGTGAAGAAACGCTGGCTCACTTCCTATTTTACCCTCTCTCTCCAGAGCAAAAAATACATAAGTACAAATCCTGCTGGACCAGCTTGAGGCTGCTGCTGTCAGGAAAGTCAGATCCCGGCCCCCCTCAGAGAGAAAAACACCGGAGCAAATCCGTGTAAAACTCAGTGCTGATTTCGATGTTAGATCTGTCTCTGAGGTCTAGAAAGGGGAACATCTCTACTTGAGAGCACCATATGGTGTGCAGAGTTTTGAGAGATGCTCCCCACTCTGAGCCACCCATTGCCTCCCCCCCCCCCAGTAGCCAGTATCGCTCTGCTCCGCACTGAAAAATGCAAAAATCCAAAATTTTGCGAGGGTATACTGGCTTGGTATATACCTTTTGGCTTTCTCAAGACTCAGTGGGTCAAAAGCAAATTGAGGTTTTGTTACACCCAATAGAGGGTTGAGTTTTCTCAGCCCCCTTTCCCCATAATGCCTTGTGATCTGAGGTCTAGATAAGATTCCTCACCAGGTGACGGCAGCCCGCTGAGACCCCGCAGGTTTATGCTTTATCTCTGCAGGAGGTTTTCTGGCGTGCAAAGGGATCCCCGAAAAAGTTGGGACTCTGAAAAACCTTTTTAAGGCGCTTCAAGGGGGAGGGGGCCTAAACCTTAAGCCCCAATTTCCACATGTGGCTGCGAACATCCTCATTCACTTTGAGATACAAACCCTGCCCCCCGGGTTTTTCCTGGGAAAGGAACGTTTAAAGGAAACTTTGTCCCCCTCTGACCTGACATCGCCGGTCCCTGGGTACTCAGCTGCGCAACCCCAGTACAGACCCAAGGCTCTGGGGAGGCCGTGTAATACAGCGCTAAAGGATCTGAACAAATCTCTCAGCAGATCCAGAAAGTAACTCCAACCTCCAGCAAGCCATTGAGATATAAGGACCTGTCTCCCAAACCTCCACCCTGGTGTTACTTTAAAATGCAAAAACCTTTTGTCAAATTGCCAAGCATGGGGACTAAAAAAAGGGCCCAATGCTACCCCTTTAAAAAGGCCACCCAGAGGGTAAGGGGGGTTAAAAGTAGCATCACCTAAAGTTGATTAGGCGCACTGGTACAGTTCCATTGGAAACCATTACAATGCTGCCAGCAGCCTTAAAGGGGATGTATTGCTTCATCAGTTTGGCTGTTTCATTGTACTTTCAGTTTCTCATCCCGAATCCAGGGGGGTTTCTTCCCTCCCAGCTGGGTGTTTCCCTTAATGAAGGGGGATGTCATCATTCCCCCCTTCACTGTCCCTGTCGCTCCAGGTCAGTGTGTTTGTTTTTAGAAAATTTGGGGGGGATAGCACATCCCCCGTTTCCCCCCCCCCCCCCCCCCTCTCTGTTGAGCCCTTTATTGTGCGTTCCCCTCCCCATGCATCTTTTTTTGAAGACTGTATCAACCACAGCCTGCACGTTAGACTCTTCATGAACCAGAGCATGATCTCTTTTCACAGCTGGAAGTTTGTTACAGTTGAATCCAGTCTTCCATGAACTCATCCCGAGCACAAAGATCGTTCCTTTATGTTTACACGGCGCATTAGGCACCCCACACAAAAATTTTGCGGTTTTTGATTGAAAGCGCTCCCGTTTTACTGTCAGCTCCGGGGGGTGCAGAGTGAAAAATTGCCCGGCCCCTTATTCTGTGAGGAGGCGGAATGCGCGCTCCCGGAATTGACCGGGGGGCCAGCAGAATGTAAAATTAGTAGAGCCGTCAGCCAATGAAATGAAAGGAGGGGGGGACCCCCGACAGGGGAAAACCGGGGTTTTTTAGCAACGAGATAAGGGACATGGAAAACAAGCAGCTTTTTCAAAAGACATCCAATTGCAAAATTGCTTGTTTTCACTGTCCCCCCTAATCTGAAGACCAAAATTAATATAATATACAAACCCCCTTTTTCGAAGTCCGTCTTTTTCACAGGGTGGTTTCAAGGAAGCCTGGTATTTGACTTTTTAAGCCTGGCCGAGCACGGCACCATACTATGGTCTCTGAGTCTCCTTACCTCATAAGGTATGGAGAAAGGTCCAGATAGAACATCTAGGTGGATGTCCCACTTCACCTTGCCTTGCCCGCACATAACTGTCCAGATAAATGGTGTCCCCATGGAGGCCTTCGTGAACACCAGCTCACAGGTAACCACCTTGAGGAAGCAAGCATATCTTGAACATTGTGACTTAAGTGATTTTAATAATCCTCCATATACTTTGCTGACTGCTATTGCCAGTAACAGCCTTAGGAGGCTTACTGGGAGCCCACTATTCAGGGGGTTTGGGGGGCCTGAAACTTTCCAAACCGGATTTTTTGTAACTGATGTGAGGAGAGGTTTGTGAAAAGGTTTTAAAAGGGATAAAAATTTTAGAAGCTGTTTTCCAAAAGTGTTGGAGGCCTTGCGTTCTTCTCTCCTTATAGATTCCCCCTCGAGTCAGCAAATCCCCTTAGCATGCCATCTGTGTGCTCACCGCTCAGCAAAGTTGGCAAAAAGAAGGGCGAAATTTGCTGGGGCACACCAAAAACACCCCAACCCCGGTGACCCTACACCTGATCATAGGGCCATAGATGGTAGGGGTTGGCCAGGTGTTGAACGTCAATCTCCTGGAAACCATCCTGATGGAAAGACAGACATTCAGTAAGGCTGCTCTCAGTATTGTAATGGTTTCCAATGGAAGTGTACCAGTGCACCCAATCAAAATTTTGGGGGGGTTTTGATCCTAAATGTATGCACAATTATTTTTTATTAAATATTTATTTTTTTTTATTTATTTTTTTAATTTATTTTTACACTTTTTATGTTTTCTACTTTTTTTTTTTAAATCCCATGAAGGGAGAACTGTTTTACATTTTTTTTTTTAACCTTATTAAATGATTACTTTACTCTATATGCAAATACATTGAAATCTGTGTCAGTTGACAAGGGCAGCAGTCGGCAGCACCAGTGGCCCTGATCACGGGCTTGTTACACAGACCGACTGGGGTTACCTAGGTCCCCAGGGCTAAATGGCAGCCGTTCCCCGGGCTCGTCGGGTTCATGGGTGTTTCCGATCACCGAAGAGGGGGAAAACCCCTTTGATTTGCTGCGGGGGTTTGAGCAATCAAGGGGGTTAAAGCACCGGGGACCCGTTGGGATCGGGTGTGTATTACACCCGTTCTCAGAGCTTCGCCCGGACCGCAAACTCCAATGTCTGCAGCGACGCCAAAAGACTCGTTTAGAAAACGACCTGAAATGCCTGACGTAAAAAGACGATGGCGGGCCCATTAAGAGGTTAAAAGCTGCCACAACGACTGGCGATGACAATAGGCCCCGCACGTTGCAGAGTGGATCCACGTGATAACCCGTGGGAAAAGATGGCTAGGTGGGGGCCCCACACCAGGAGCTGAGTTAAGGGGCCCCTGGTTTCACCGTCGCTACCCCTGGGTGGGCTCCCCCATGGTACAGCGAGGTGCAGGACAGGGACACCGACACTGGAGCGATGGGAACAGGTAAATTGCGGTAGGAGGACTACAGGTCCCAGGGGGTAGAACGGGACAGGAAGGAACTCAGGTGTAAAAAAATGCATCATCGGGAATACAGGGGCAAGGGAAAGGGGTCAAGGACAGCAGAAAGCGCCAATGGTCAGGAGCTCTGGGGACAGCACGACTGAACCAGGATCACGGGTTTTAAGTCCTAAAAATACAAAACCCCAGAATGGTCGGGAGCTAGAGGACAATCACCAATAAAAACAAATGTATAAATGAAATGACTTTGGTGAAGGGCAGGAAGTTTTTATAGCAAACTGAGGTCGAGGTCATTGCAGGAAATTGGGACACTGTTCCCTTTAAAAACAGAAAATCCCTTGCGCCTAAAAGGGGCCACACACATAGGATCCCAGAAAGCAGGAGCGAGGGTAGGTGAGTACCGTCGCCGGACACGTACACTCACAGCAGCAGGTACAGGAACCAGGATAGGCAAGTATAAAGCAGCGGGGACACAGGCCGCCGCGACCCCCAAACAGGGAGCTGCAGTGGAGACAAGGCAGGCACGGACACGCCGACGGTCCATGGTAGGGACCGCGCCGTGAACCATGACACTGCCAAGGATAACAAAAGGACTTCTCCACAGCCCTGATGGACTTAACTGAATGTGGGGGATGCCACTATCCCAGTTGAGCAAATCAATGGAGTTCTTAAAGGGGTTGTCTCATCTCAAAGTTTCATAGGATGCATGAATGAAGTAATGCTGCTTGGCTCTGTCACTTCCTGGTCAAGCTGTCTGTAATCAGCATATGAGCTCTGTGTATTCAGATTTCTCTGTTTATCAGTCTAGATTAAATAAATTACCTTCTCTGAGGTCCGGAGAAGCTTCTGAGCTAATGTAAACAGTAGAGTAATTACTATCTTGTGTCTGAAAGATCAGATAACACACAAGCTCTCACACTGAAGTCACTCCCTGCTATCAGATAGAACAAACAGCAGGGGATAAAGAGTACACAGGTCGGTCACTTGGGGAACCAGAGAGAGCACAGAAGGTGATAAAATCACTTGTAGCTCCTTAACAAAAAAAGATGAACAACGCAATATATTTGGAAAACATCTTTATTTAGTGATCCCTACATTTTGAAAGCTATTCTTCATAGCGAGACAACCCCTTTAATATTGTCAAGTGCCATTATCAAGTATTTAGTGAGCACCTGTTGGATTTTTGTAAGACTACTCTGATTGAGCATCATATCTTCACAGAAAATCATCCTCCCATCAAGGAACGACATCGCTCTGTACCACCTGCCATGTACCAGTCTGTCAAGAAATTGCTTCAAGACATGAAAGATGCTGATGTCTTCTACGACAGTCAAAGCCCATGGCCTGCACCATTAGTTTTTGTAAAAAAAAAGGATGGCTCCCTCCGTTTCTGAATGGAATACCACAAAATTGAACAAGATCACACATAAGGATGCCTACCCTTTGCCCCACATTGAGGAGTCCTTGACTGCCCTCGGATCTGCCGCCTACTTGTCCACCCTTGACTTGACTTCTGGCCAGTGGATATTGGCAAGTTCCCATGGAGAAAAGACTGCTGTCACCAGATCAATGGGGCTCTTTGAATTCAACAGTATGCTTTTCGGGCTTTGCAATGTCCCTGAAACATTCCAGCGGCTAATGGTGAGATGTTCAGATCACAAAAACTTCCATAGTGTTCTTTTTTGTCTTGATGAGGTCACCTTTGTCATTTATCTGAAGTCTTCAAGGTACTTATCCAACATAATCTGAAAATCAGGCCCTTCAAATTCCACTAATTGAAACCACGAGTTAACTACTTTGAACATGTCATGAGCGCAGAAGGTGGAAAACCTGACCCTGACAAAATCATTGCAGTCAAAAACTGGCGGATACCAACAATGGGTCAAAGAAGTCCGAAGCTTCCTGGATTCATGGGCTACTATCGCTACTTTATTCCACTCTTTTCCCAAATAGATGAACCAATTACAGAGTTGCTGCATGGGTGCCCCAAAGAAAACTACAACCAAAAGCTTCAATGGACTGAACACAGCATCAAGAACAAGCATTCCAGATGTTGTAAAGTTCTTCTCACCCAACCACCCAACTGAGCCTTTCCTCATTTCGTCTGTATAAGCCTCCAAGGTCTAGGCACTGTCTTGTCTCAGGTTCAGGACAACAAGGAGCTGCAGTTTCAGAGGAAATAAATAGAATGACCACAAGTTGCTATTGGGCCCTGCAGTCCGAGGGGGCACAAAAGCCCTCCTGCCACATAGGAAGACACCAGTATTATAAATCACGTTAGCTGGGGGGCCCAATTGAACTTTTTGAATTGGGGCCCAAGAGCTTTACGTTACACCTCTGGTGAGTACTATTAGTTTTCTTTTATTTAAAATCAGTCTTTAGACCTACCCAGGTCACTCGGGTCTGGGCCCCTGCACCAGCCTAGAGCACCCACCAGAGGGACTGGTGATTACCTCCGGTAGGCCCTGAGTTCCGTCGCTGGCCTGTGGCGCAGCTACAGGGGCCGCAGCGGTCGCATTTGCAACATGCCTCCCTTGCCACACTGCTGTCTATGTGACCCAGCGATGCAGAGATCACAGACGGCGCGATATGATAACGTCATTGAATGCCTGTACTAGGCTATAAGCCTATATATAGGCTATGGATAGGCTTACGGCCTAAAGGATGTCGGAAGTGGCATCCCGGAGCATGTGGCGTGATGACGTCACACCGCCCACACTGGACTAAGAGAAGAGGGAGGAAAGAAAGGTGAGTACTTTTTTTTTTTTTTTTGAACAGTGGCCCTTGTCTATCTAATTACTGGAGGGGCCTGTCTACTGGTCTAATTACTGGGGGGCCCTTTCTATCTACTCAATCAGTGGGGACGGTCCTGTCTACCTATCTAATTCCTGAGGGGAGGCTCTGTCTACCTACCTAATGACTGGGGGCTGCCCTGTCTACCTATATCGACCTATATATACATATATATAGATAGATAGATAAATAGATAGATAGATAGATAGATAGATAGATATAACTACATACCTACTATGGGGCCCTATTACCTACAGGGGGACATATATACCTATCCATATACTGAGGGGCCCTATTACCTATAGGGGACATCTATATTTACCTATATATTGGGGGCCCTACATACTGGGGGGGGCATATCACCTGCTCGCGGACGTGTATATACTAACCTAAATATAGATACTGTAGATAGGATTGGATCTTTTAATTTGTAATGGGAGAAGCTATATCTTTATCTTGGATTTGAACTCCAGTCTACACTAGGTCAAAAATTTGGGGGAAAAAGGGTGGGCCCATATGGGATAGATCTCAGTAGTACGACTAAAATTTGTAAATTTTCATTTGTATACATTCTCCTTTAAAAGCTACCCAAAGTCCCCCCGCAGGGATATAGGCCCGGTTATGGATCCCCCCGGGAGGGGCAAAAGTTGCCAACTTTCGAAAATGAAAAAGCAGGAGAATGTATGCATGGACACGCCCCTTTTTGTTGGTATGGGCCCCGCCCCCTTTAAAAAGCCCCCACCACCCCCCACCTAACTGCCCTAACGGCCTTTTGGGAAAAAACCCGGTAGGGTTTCCCTTAAAAGCCAGGGAGTACCCCCCCTAACCAAAGGGAGTGCCCCTTAACCCGGCCGGTAAAGCCCCCCTTTTAAACCAAGTAGATGCCCCCCCCGTAGCCCGGGAGAGCCAAAATTTTTGCCCGGGAAAATGCCCCCCTTTGTTCCAGGTAGGTGCCCCCCATTGTTAGCCCCGGGAGGTGCCCCCCAAATTTATGCCCGGGGGAAAAGGGGCCCCCCCTTTTTAGCCAGGAAAGGGGCCCCCAATTTTTCAGCCAGGTAGGTGCCCCCCCTTTTTGCCCGGGAGTGCCCCCTCTGTTTTCCCGGGATGCCCCCTTTGTTGCCAGGGGTGCCCCCCTGTTGCCAGGTAGAAAATTCCCCCCCTTTTGCCAGGTAGGTCCCCCCTCTGTTGCCCCGGGGAGTGCCCCATCTGTTAGCCAAAGGGAGGGGGGCCCCCTTTTGTTTCCCAAAGGAAATGCCCCCCCTTTGTTTTTCCCCCGGGGAGTGCCCCCCCCTGTTGCCAGGTAGATGTCCCCCTCTGTTGCCAGGTATTGGGCCCCTTTTGTTTTCCAGGGATGCCCCTCCCCCCTGTTCCAGGGAGTGCCCCCTTTTTTGCCAGGGGTTGTGCCCCCCTCTGTTGCCCGGAATGCCCCCCCTCCCGTTTAGCCCGGTATGCCCCCATTTGTTAGCCGGTAGTGCCCCCTTTGTTGCCAGGGAGTGCCCCCTCTGTTTCCCCCGGTAAAATGTCCCCTCTGTTTCCCCCCAAAGGGTAGGCCCCCCTCTGTTTTCCCGGTTTGATCCCCCCCTGTTTTCCAAAGGTTTGGCCCCCTTTTTTTTTTCCCAGGTAGAAGCCCCCTCTGTTCCAGGGGAGTTTCCCCCCTTTTGTTTTTCCCGGTAGATGTCCCCCCCCCGTTGCCCGGTAATTGCCCCCCTTTGTTGCCCAGGTAGATGTCCCCCCCTTTTTGGGCCAGGGAGTGCCCCCCCCCTGTTTCCAAAAGGGAGTGCCCCCTCTTTAGCCAAATTTGTTGCCCTCTCTGTTTGCCAGGTAGAGCCCCCCAAAGCTAATAAAATCAAAAAAAATAAAACCACTTTCCTTTTCCTCAGGCTCCCCCTTTCGCGGGCCTGGTGCTCCGGACGGGTCTCTCCTTTCCCCGCGGGGGGCAGGGGGGGGAAGGTGGAGCAGCCCGCCGTCCCCTTACCCCCCGCAGCCCGCCGGTCCCAACTTCCCCCGCCCGGGTTGACCTGTTAAGGGACGGCGCCCCACACCCGGCGTGGGGCATTAAGGGGGGGAGGGGAGGGAGAGGAAAATTTCCCCCCTGCCCCCCCTCCCTTGCAAAAATTTTAGACCCGGGGCGGGGGAGGCGGCCCCCTGCGGCCGCTTCAAAAAGCCTTTTAGGAGCGGTCCGGCGCGCGCAAGAGTAGCCCCCACGCTAAAATTTCCCCTTTCCCGGTAATTTAAAAAAGGCCCCCCGCCCCCCTGCATGGGCGGAGGAATTGCCCAACTCCCCCGGGAGGGCGGGAGGGGGGCCCAAATTGCGGGAAACCCCCCCCCAAAAACGGGGGGGTGTTGGGCCCGTAAAGCCGTAGGTATATTGGGGAAGGGAAAGGGTCCCCCGTAGGTAATATAAAACAGGGTTTTGGGCCCCCAAAGGTAATAGATAGCTTATAGGCCCCAAAAGCACTTGTATAAAAAAGGTGGTTTTAAACCCCAAAATAAGCTAGGTTGTTAAGGGGCCTCACAGCACATAGGGAGGTAGATTATTGCTCCTCCCTGCACGGGATATAAGGAAAATAATAAGCCCCCCCCTGCAAGTAAAAATAATTTGTTAAAAAAAGCCCCCCTCCCTGCACAAAATAACAGTAGAAAAATAGCCCAACCCCCCTGTCAAAATTTTAAATTTGATAATAAAATCCCCCCCCCCACTGCACATAAAAACAATTTTTAATAGCCCCCCCTGCACATAAAAACAATTAAAATAATAGGCCCCCCCCCCCAAAATATAAAAAAGGGAGATAATTTCCCCCCTCCCTTCACATTTTAACAGTAAAATAATAGCCCCCCCCCCCCTGCACGGGTTTTTAAAAGTAGAAAATAAGCCCCCCTCCCTGCAATATAACAAAAGATAAAAAAACCCCCCCCCCCTGCACAAAATAACAGTTGATAATAGCCCCCCTTCCCTGACATTTAACAGTAAAATAATAAACCCCCCCCCCCTGGAAAATATAACAGAGATAAAACCCCCCCTCCCTTTTACATAAAATAGATAATAGCCCCCCTCCCCCGCCCAAAAAACAATTTGATAATAGCCCCCCTCCCCGCAATATTTCCCAAAAAATTTAAAAGCCCCTTCCCCGCACATATAACAGTAGAAAAAAGCCCCCCCCCCGCACATATTTAAAATGATAATAGCCCCCCCCCCTACATAAAACAGTAGATAATAAACCCCCCTTCCCCCGCACAAAATTTTAAAATTTAAAAAATGGCCCCCCCCTTTTTTAAATAAAATGATAATAGCCCCCCTCCCGCCCCATATAACAATAATAATAGGCCCCCCTCCCTGCACATATAACAATAAAAAAATAAAAAAAAAACCTCCCCCCCCTGCAACATACTAACAATAGATAATAAGCCCCCCCCCCCCCCAATATAAACCCAAAAGATAAAGCCCCCCCCTCTGCACAAATAAAATTGATAATAGCCCCCCCCCCCTGCCAATTTAACCCAAAAGATAATAGCCCCCCTTTCCCCGCAAAAATTTTAAAAAGTAGAAAAATAGGGCCCCCCCCCGCCAAAAATTTTAAACCCAAAAGATAAATAAACCCCCCCCCCCTGCACATAAAAACAAAAAGAAAAACCCCCACCCCCGTTTCATATAACAGTAGAAAAATAAACCCCCCCCCCTGGGACATATAATTCAAAAGATAATAGCCCCCTCCCTTTCACATATAACCCCGTAGGGTAATACCCCCCCCCCCACATTTTAACAGTAGATAAAATTTGCCCCCTCCCTTTCCCCCCATAAAAACAGTAGGGTTTAAAAGCCCCCCCCCCTGGGAACATAAAAGTAAAATAAAAAATAAAGGGCCCCCCCTGGCCCCATATAACAATAAAATAATACCCCCCTCCCGCACAATAACAATTTAAATAATAGCCCCCCTCCCCTGCAAAATAAAACAAAAGAAATAGCCCCCCTCCCTGCACATATAAAAAAAGATAAAAGCCCCCCTTTCCCCGCAAAATTTTAACAATAGAAAAATAGCCCCCCCCCCCTGACATATAAAAAATAGAAAAAAAAAGCCCCCCCCCCCCCCTTTCACATATAACGAAAATAATTTGGGCCCCCTCCCTGCAAATATTTTCCCTTTGATAATAGGCCCCCAGCATGAAAACGCTTAATTAAAAAATAATACCCGGGCAGCAAATTACCTGGGGCCCCGCCCCTTCCCCCTGTCGGGTGTTTGGGGGCTTCCCCCCCCCCTTTTCCCTTCAGCGGGGGAGTCACCAGGCCCCGCGCCCGGGGAGCCGTGATGACGCGCAAAAGCCGCCCAGCCCTCCCCGGGGCGCACCCGACCCCCAACCCCCCCGGCCCCCCCGTACTCTGCGGAGCCCCTTTTGCGGAGTGAAAAACATTAACCCTTTTTGTGCGCCGGCGGACCCCCCCACCGCCCGCCGCGCCAAGGGTCCCAACCGCTAAGCCCATAGCTTAGCGAAATGGTAAACGGCTTAGGACCCTAAAAGATCCCCCGGCGGGGGATAGGGCCGGGGGCGCCGGGGGACTTGTCCCAGACATTGATCCAACCCAAAAAAATTTTATGAACATGTATTAAATGAGGTGCAAAGCGTGATTGGCGGGGGCTATACCTTCTCAAAAGTACAATTTCGGGACTACATGTTCCTTGCTGGGTCTTAAAAGTGTTTAAAATTTAGGTGCATGCAGTGATTGGGGGTTCTTTTAGGCCTCTCTTTCAGTACAGTGCGGGAAATTAAGTCCTGGACTGCTTCTTACATGGGATTAAAAGGGAATGCAGGGGATGGGGTTGGGCTATAGCGGCCCCTCTACATTTCAGGCGGGACCTTTTCATTTTTCCTTTTGCTCTTAACATGTTTTTAGTGAGTTGGCAATGCGGATTTGGGGGTCTAAAAGCGCCTTTTCCCACAGACAGTACAAGGGGCCGGGACAACATTCCTGTGCTTTTCTCCTTTCAAATTTTTATTGAGGGTGCAAGCAGTTGATTTTTGGTCTAAAGG
>JAODAL010036032.1:0-42216 GCA_025379985.1 Phyllomedusa bahiana
AGAAAAACAAGATAGAAGCAATCCAAAATGGCCCCGCCCCTTCCCAAGAAACAAGTGAAGCATTTCTGGGATTCGTGGGGTATTACTGGGGGTTTTATCCCCAAGTTTCCCCGAGATGGCAACACCCTTAAACGGACCTGACAAAGGGGACTAAGTCCGCCATGATCAAATGGTCCCCAGAGGCTGAAGAGGCCTTCCAAAACTTGAAAATAGCCCTGTGTAGACAGCCAGTTTTAGTGGCCCCGGATTTCTCGCGAGAATTCCTGGTACAAACAGATGCCTCAGAGGTCGACCTAGGTGCGGTAATGTCCCAGGTTATCAATGGGGATGAACATCCCGTGAGCTTTCTGAGCCGGAGGCTGTCCCCTGCCGAGCGTAATTACGCCATTATTGAGAGGGAATGCTTAGCCATTAAATGGGCACTAGATTCTCTCCGGTACTACCTCCTGGGTCACAAATTTAGGCTGGTGACTGATCATGCCCCGCTGAAATGGCTAAGGGAGAAAAAGGGCAACAATGCCAGGGTCACCCATTGGTTCCTGGCCCTGCAGGATTTTAATGTCTCGGTGGAGCACAGGCCGGGCAAGCTGCAGGGGAATGCAGATGCCCTATCGAGGGTACATAGTTTGATGGCTGAAGGTGCCCAGTCCCCCGGCATTGGGCAGGGGGGGGGTATGTAGGAAGGCACAAGGTGCGGTAGTGGACGGACGCTATGTGTCATCGATCTGTCTAAGATCGGTGAAATAAAGCCTATTTATTTTGGTGTCAGCGGCAATAGGCCACTGACACAGGTTTTGTATGTGTAGTATGGCAGTAATGCCGTAATCCGGGTCGGGCTTTATTGGAGCAGTCTGTAGAGTTGGGTGGGATGGACTGCTCCCGCACTCCGGTTCTGGGCTTACCAGCCCTATATAAGGCCAGCAGGCTCAGGTGGAAGTGGATGTGGTTCCATTCCTGTAAAACACTGCTTAGTGGAGTGAGCAGTAGTGAGAGAGCCAGAGCTGGGCCTTGAGAACCGTGGATGTACTACAGAGACCGGCATACGGTATTGTGACTGCAAACCAGGACTGTGGTTTATGTTTGTTTTGGCTGAAGCAAGCCCTGCTGTTTATTTTCCTTGTTTATAAAACCGATGCCAATAAACCCTGCAGTATTGCACAACGAAGGACTGCCTCCGTTTGAGCTGATTCCCACAATTCTTAATGGTATACCCAGGGCCATATTTACAGCTCCCTCTAACCAAGGCAATGAGCTAGAATACAACCACACTGAAGGCTCATTAACATAGGCCACATAATTTGCTTCGAGAAGATCTCTGATAATGATTGATCTCATTGATTGATCAGGAAAATAGTGGTGGCATGATCAGTAATATAAATGCACCCGTAGCGACACTTACACAATGTTTCGGCTCATCCACAAGCCTTTGGTCAAGGAAGGTCATGTATTATTGGGTGAATATACAGTTTGTGTAACCTGTACGCGTCTGGACAGATCTGGGCTACTGCCTAAACATCTACCGTGTCTGTAATGGAAATCACTTTGAACACTTGTAATGTAGATAAAACTCTTGATATTTACATATCGTATATACTCTAGTATAAGCCAATCCGAATAACAGCCAAGGCACCTAATTTTACCACAAAAAAATGGGAAAACTTAGAGTATAAGCCTAGGGTGGGATATGCAGCTGCCACTAGTAAATTTACACCACTCACATGCTAGACATGTACTGATAATTAGTGAATTGCGATTCTTTGATTGTTTAAGCAACAGGATCACTCAAACAATCTACCTACACACAAAAATAACACATTTTATTTATTTATATATATATATATATATATATATATATATATATATATATATATATATATATATAAATAGATACATACATACATATATATACACACACACACACAGGTAAATGTCCCCCAGGTCGGCATTACAAAATATCAGTACTCGCTTCTCTCTCCATCTTCTTCCCGGCACAGGTGGCATAATGTCATCAGGCCGCATGATGACATAGCATTCCGCCTGTGCCGGGTACTCCAGAAGGCGGCAAGCAGACTTGCGCTCGCTCTCTGCTTCGCAATAATACCTTCAGCTGTATGCGCTCCCAGAGGAGGTGCATACAGCTGAAGAGATCTCTGCCGGCTTATACTCAGTAGGTTGTATGGCTGAAAAACCGAGACATCCATCCAGTTCAGCCTATTGTCCTACAGTGTCGATCCAGAGGAAGGCAAATGTGTCTTCATGTTAATAAATGTGTTTTGTTCTCTTGGTTATGAATATTTCAGCTGTAATTTTGTACAATCCTTTTTAACCCCTTAAGGACCTTGTATTTTTGGGGGGTTGACGCGTTTTTTTTTTTTTTTTCCTCCTTGCCTTCAAAAAACCATAACTTACATAAAGGGGTTAAATCACCCTGTATATGTAAGTACTTCTATGGTATTCTCTGTAGCACCATAGTAAGGGTACGGCCACACGGCACTGACAAAATACCGGTCGGATTCTGATTAAAGAATCCGACCAGTATTTTGTCAGTGTCATGTGGCCGTAGCCTCATTTGCTTGAATTTTTAGCCAGTTATTTATTAGTCTTCTTATTGTATAGTAAGAGTATGTAGAAGGCAAGTTGTATAAACCTTGGTAATATAATTTTCTACTTGATTGTGAATATGCTTGTTCTCTTGAAGGCACGCGGGAAGGTCAGTGAAGTGATTAGTAATGCAATTGTTCACTACAGGGATGATTTGGATCTACAAAACCTCATAGACTTTGGACAAAGAGAGGTAAGATGTCATATAGAAAAGTACAATTTACAAAACCAAAATGGTAGTCTCTAACATCTTTCTTGTACATGTTTCTTATTCAGTCCTGTTATTGGAACATAGCATGATGCAAAACATTTTGCATACTAGGAGGACTACAGTTGCTTAAAGAACAATGCTCAAAACAAGTATAAACGAAAAACACTATCTACTGTAACATACATTAAATAGAATATTTGTCCATATTTTCAACCGTAAACGCAACAAAGCACAGCAGCATCAGCAGGTCCCAGGATTTGCACAAACATTAAATTTATTAAATATTTTACCTACTTGCCCACTGCCTGTCGACTTTAAATTTCCGGCCAGTGGCTGTATATCCCTACACAAACGTTCTGGAATGTACACTAATTGCAGGTGAAGCGCCAGCTGTCAGCAATAACTGGGCTCCCCACTGAATAGGCAAGGTTGGTTTATTACCGTCCCTGCCTTTTCGATCACTGTGTGTACAGAGATGGGCAGGAAGCAGTCTGACCTCCTCAATCCGGGCGGCGGTGGTCACGTGACTGCCAGGGTTCCGTAACTGTCAAGGCTGCTTGGTCTTATCAGACCCAGATCAGCTCTGCAGACAGGATAGTGGAAGAAGCTTCCCTGTAAATAGGGCTAATATATAAGTGCCAATTACAGGGGAAATCAGAAAAAAAATTTATGTAAAAATGCCCCCAGAGCACTTTTTTTTTAATCTTATGGGGGACACAATATGTAAAATAATATAAAAAAACAAAACCTAAAATATTTTATAAAAACAAATACTAAAAGCCAAAACTACAACTTTTAGCCCCAACCCTGACAACCCTATAATGTTTATATCTATCTATCTATATAGATATACACATGCACACACATTCATGATGGAAACTTGACAATTTTAGTGCCAATTTTGCGGTTGAAAAAATGTGAAAAACAGACTTTTACTATTTTTCTCAGATTATTGAAAAATAATATTCTAAAATATAAAAATAAAGCCTAAAGTGCCATGGAAAAAAACATACCCACGTGTACAGTACTACAGAAAAGAAAAATTTGCCTGTCCAAGATCGGTGGGTAAGTAAGAGTCTCCTCTCCTGGGGCCTTAGCTACCAATGGGAAACGGGATCAAGCTATGCTGATGTAAAAGCTCCTAAGGCACATGGGAGGCTTGCCAGGCTAAGAAAGAGACAGACACACCACTAAATATACTGTACAAAAATGTTTGCAACCATTTTTTATTACTGTAGTGCACTTAAAGTACAAAAAAAAAGGGGGAATTTTAAAAAGTCATGAATAAAGACTATTCTTACATTTTTGTGTAGGCAGCTAATTTGCTTGCTCACACCATGGTTTCAAACGGCTAACAAATTTTGTGCAGTCTTATCATATGTGCTTGTGTTACTATCTTCCACTTGCCCCCTCTTCTTGCTATCATACAGACAGTTGAAAATGGAGTAAACGTAAATCAAAAAAACAACTGCTGAAAAAAGAGAATATTTCACAGCATCAGTGGGTTGTCCTTTTTAACACCGAACTGCTAGGACCTACGTTTACATCATAGCCGGTGGACAGCACAGATTTAGGAGCCAACACAGTACACGTTGGCATTCGCTGTAACATACAGCTGACAACTTGCTGCAATGTCCAGGTTTGGAAATAATTTGAACCGTGGTGTTTAACGCCTTAGATACTAGGGCAATACCTGTCAGTATTAAACTGTCACACATAATACACTGCACTATGTAAGTATTGCAGTGTACTTTATGAGCAATGGCGTTTATAGAAGTTCAACTTTCCAAATGGGGCTAAAAAACGTTTAAGAATATATTTTAAAAAGAATACATAATACATAAGTCATGCTAAAAAGATAAAAAATTTGGGTACTTCCCATTCAAAAAAAGTACACCAAAATAACAGCATTGAAAATTTAAAAATCTTCTGAATGTGATGACAAAAAAAAATAAAAATTGCACCGTCCTTGAGGCTCAAAAGAGCCATGTTCTTAAATGGAACCTGTCAGGTGGTTTATGCTGCCCTATCTTAGTGCAGGATGTAAGAGGAAGAGAATCTGTGCTCTGTGATATATGGGTTTATAGGATTTGGATTAAAAAGCAGAAGAAAAAAAAATCCGTGAAAGTGAAACTAAAATTACTGCTGACCCCATCTACATACAAAGAAAAAAAATCTAGAAAGGACGTCAGCATAATGTTCCTTTATTAAGAATCCAGAGTACAAATGTGCAACGTTTCGGCTCAAAGCCAAAATGGCTCTTTTTGTCTTTGAGCCGAAACGTTGCACATTTGTACTCTGGATTCTTAATAAAAGGAACATTATGCTGACGTCTTTTTTTGGTTTTTTTTTTGGATTACTTCAGGTGAGGGCTGGGCTACATTACATATGGACGGCCTGTTGTATTAAAATGTTAAATTTTTTGGGGAGATGAAATAAGACTTCAGCACTGACCAGTTGAATTTTCTATTGTCCCATCTACATACAGTGATTGACAGTTGGCTCTGTATACTCTGTTTCCCCGAAAATAAGACACCCCCGAAAATAAGAGTGCTTTTTTTTTTTTTTAATGCAATTCAGAGTTTGGCTGCTTATGCTGATGTTTGTGAGGATATCACTACAGTATATTAATACATGTTGATGTTTTGTTAAACAAATGTGAATTATTGTTCATAGAAAAAAAAAACATCCCCTAAAAATAAGTCTTAGCTCATCTTTTTGAGAAAAAATTTATATAAAGACACTGTCTTATTTTTGGGGAAACAGGGTATGCACTGATTTAGGGAAAGCTAACAATCGCTGTGTATGGGAGGGGTAAGCAGAACTCATTTTGTCTTTTAAGGAGTTCTACCAGCATTTTCTTTTTATTCAAAAATCCTTCTCGACTTCCCTAACTTTATCACATCCTGCTCGCGAATACTGCAGCATAAGCCACCTGACGGGTTCCCTTTAACAGGTGAATTTCAGAAGGAGCTGCGTCATCCAGGTGGAGTGCTGCCGTGTTGGTTTTCAGACTCCTTGCTCCTTTTACCCTCTTCTCATGTTTAGTGGGTTTTTTTTTTTTTTTTATTGTTATGGATGGCAGAGGTGTAAACCTAAGCAACCATTTTTATTTAGTGATCTCATGTTTTCTTTCGCTCAGTTCAACTGTTGTGGGGGAATATCTTATAAAGACTGGTCCCAGAACATCTACTTCAACTGTTCTTCAGAAAATCGTAGTAGAGAACGCTGCTCTGTACCCTACTCCTGCTGTCTGTATAGTGAAGATGAGGTAGGAACCTCTTTCTGTTCATGATGATGAGTTTTGTACCATCCACACATAATGCAAAGGGAGAGAATCCTTTTAAGTAAGTCAAAAATAAATGGTATACCCAGTACATAATTTTCAGTGCAGTATTGTACGGTATTTTTGTTGCATTTTCAAGCTCACATCTAGTGTGCAGTATGAATTTAGTTGCTACACAGCATACTGCATTAAAGAAGACATTGTATCCAGTGTGCAAAGAGGGAGATAATGTATCTAAGGCCAAAAAAGGCTCATTAAAACTTCACCTGAACTTTTTGCTTTAAGAATATCCACATTTCCAGTTTTGGTTGCAGCCAGACTGCATGTGCCATAATAAGCTATGTAACTTCAAGTTTACACAAATTTGCGCAGTCATATCGCCTTCAGGAAAGTTGTCATTGAATACATGATGCAGACAACCTCTTTATGGTCTATTATCACCAAGCAATAGGCTGAAAGGATTAGACCTTTCTGATCAAGTGTAGCAAGAAATAACCTAATTTTGTTCTGTATCTGAAAGGCTTCCATCAGCAGAAGGGCATTTTTGATCTAGTAAATACATCAAGGGCACTATGTATTTTGTTGTAGGCTGTCGTGAATACCATGTGTGGATATGGCGTGCAGACTCTCAACTACTTGGAAGCAGCAGAGTTTATACACACCAATGGCTGCATAGACAAACTGGTGAACTGGCTGCATAGTAACCTTTTCTTGCTTGGAGGAGTTGCACTAGGTCTGGCTATCCCACAGGTAACCTTATTACACTTATTAAGACCCTTGTACTTCTATACTTTGCTTCTGATATGTATATTTATATATTTAAAAGCCGCTTCATATGAGTTCTTGGCATGACAATACAAATTATCAGCACAGGCAGGATTACACTAAAAGGTGACACCATAGTGTATAGATAACAAAGGATCCACCATTCACATAAGTCACCATGTACCCTTCATAAACAGTGATTTCTTCCCAGATCACACCTATAAAACTCTCCTATAGAAGTCAATTGATCTGTTCCTGTTCACAAACACCAGTGTTCATGAAGCTGCTGTAAATCGACGCTATAAATGCTGTGAAAAGCAGCTCAAGAAAAATGGCTGCCACCTAATCCTATACGGAAACAAAAAAAATCTGAAAATTTAAACCGCTCAGAAAAGTATATATATCAGTATCTCATTTTAATTTAGTTAAAAAAAAAAAAATTAGTGGTGATGGATTCCTTTCAAGTGATCATAAAATAAGGAATTTATTTTAGGTTGCATTTAAATTGTAATTTTTAAGCTGCCTTTAAAGGGGTTGTATGGTTTTATTTTATTTTTTGTTCGCTTTTTTAATTGGTTACTGCTGCCGTAGGAAAATTTAAAAATTATACTTCCCTCAGCTCAGATTCAGCACTGCGCCGTCCTCTCTCTCTCTGCCAGTCTGTTTGTTTTGTTTTTTTCTAGTCTTTATCCGAATGAGAGACCACTAAAGGATATAGGGTATGTTCACACGGCTTACTTGTGGGGCGTAGTGTACGCCCCGCAATTACGCGGGGTGTTCGGAGTCACGCTGATCAGCGCATACTCCCGCGACGCAGGGGGCGGCAGCTCGCTGGCCCCATAGACATGCATTACTCACTGCGCTAAGGCGCCACGAATAAATGACATGTCACTTATCTCCCCGCACGTGTAATACGATCATATTGTGCGAGCGGGGAGAGGAGGCGTAATCCATAGTTCTCTATGAGAACTGTGGATTACCGTAATGATCGGGGCGCATTTTGCTCTTATTGGAGCGCAGTACTCTGAAATACATGGCGAAATGCGCCCCAAAATAAGCTGCGTGATCATACCCATAATCAAAGTTCTGATCCAGTACCTCTATTTTACCCCTACCCAGAAAACAAAATTGTTTAGCCCACATTCCTTTCCATGGTTATGGCTCCCATTGAATACCTATTAAACAATCATGTGATCAGAGGTTATGTGACCCGTGGCATTAAAACAGCAGTTTAAAGAGCAGTACTACCTCCAGCAGCATCTTATCGTGCCTGTCACAAGCCGCTCACACGTTCCTCTTGCTGCCTTTTTTTTTTTTTTTTTTAACCCCTTAAATGTAACCTGTCACAAAGGTTGTGCCCCCATTGGTGAGGGCAGCACAAGCTAGTGTCAGACCTGCTGTTCCCAGCGCGGTGGCCCGTATTGTGTAAGGTGCAGCAGTTTTAGAGCATTTAAGACTCAAATATTATTCATCAGTAGGTGTTAGACCCACCCACCAAAGGCTAGTTCCGCCCACTGACAGTTATTCACATGTTTCTACCTATTCAAAGTAATAGTTTTGTCATTTGAGGCGGGCGGGGCTAGCCTTCGATCGGCCGGATTTGAAAAAAACTGACACTCTGAAGGACTCTTCGAATGACTCTTCTGGCTGAAAACTGCAGATTTGAGCATTAAAATACACGAAAACTCCAGCATCTTACAGAATAAGGGACACAGCGCTGGGAACAGCAGGTCTGACACTAGCTTGTTCTTTCCTCAGCCAGGGGGGCAAAAACTATGTGACAGGTTCTCTTTAACCTCTCCAAAGAAAAAAAATCTGACTTCATTTTTCTCCTCCCTGCCTTCCAAAAGCCATACCGTTTTTATTTTTTGACCTATATAGACAAATGATGGCCTTTATTTTGCGGGACAAGATGTACTTTCTAATAGTGTCATGCATCGTACCATAGAATATACTGGAAAACTGCAAAATAAATCTAAGCGGGGCAAAATGTGGAAAAAAAACGTACTTGTGACATGTTTGCTGGTGTTTTATTTTTATGGCGTTCAATCGTCTGTAAAAATGGAGTTCTCTGTATTCTACAGGTTAATACAAATCCAGCAATACCAAACATGTACGGTTTATAGTTATGTCTTGGTACCGTAAAAGAATTCAAAATTTTTGAAATTTGCGTGGCCGCGTCATTTTCTGCAACCAATAACTTTTTTGTACTAAACACCAATGGACGTGAGTGATGGGGCATTTTTTGCGGGCTGAAGTGTACTTTTTGTTGCTACCAGTTTGTAATGCATGCGACTTTTTAAATTAAATTTATTCCAATTTTTAGGGGACATGAAATGACCAAAAAAACGCAATTTTGGCGTTTGGATTTTTTCTTCTTCTACTGTATTCACGTACGGGATAAATTGTTATATTTTTATCAGATTTTTTCAGATGCGACGATACCAAATATGTGTAACTTTATTATTTTATTTTTTTATTTGCACAATGGCAAAAGAGGGAGTGATTTGAACTTAATTTTTTTTTTTACACTTTAAAACATTTTGTGGGTTGTGTGTTTTTTGTTTTGTTTTTTTACTTTAAGTCCCCCTAGGGTACTTCTCTAGGGGGCTCCATCATTTATACAGCCTATTGCATTGTCTATACAATACCAATATGTACCAATATGGCGGTTTCCCACTTTCTGTCTGGAGCTGGAAGTAGTAAAACAGAAAGCATGGTGGCGATGGAAGCCTTCACAAGGCCTCCAGTTGCCATGTTCACAGATCGGGAGCCTGCGATTTCGCCGCGGGCAGTCCAACTGAAGTGAGGAAACGGCATGGGATGTTGCCAGCGGCTTCCCGCACTGTAACCGCTGAGTGTTAGCTGCAATTAGCAGCTAACACCCGGTGGCTCCTTAACGCTGTTAGGACATACCCATACGTCCAGGTAGATTAAGGTGTTAACATGACATCTCATGGAGAGACAGCAGTGATAGAAATAACTGCACACAGTAAAGAAGTTGCTGTTGGAGCTATATGAATTATTCCACTGTTATCCTTACCCCATAGCTAGGGGAAGACTGCACTGGTATCAAAGAGGTAACAGAAGCTACATTTTTATTACATGTATATTAAAAAAAATTGTATGATTTTGTTATGCTATTTGTAATACTTAAAGACATTATAAAGTGGACAACCCTTTAAAATCTTTTGGACCATTAACCAATCATTATGCTGAGTTAGCTGTATATACAAACAGATATATTGTGAAAAGGTTATCACCATTAAAGCCCCTTTTACTTGAATGGAGTTGTACTGTACTTCCTCCTCCTCCTGTGGATTGCTGGGGGTCTTCGACAATATCCTTTTAAGGCAGAACCAATATGACTTCCTCCATTATTTTGAAGAGACATTCCCTTTAAAAGAAAAGTGACTATCGTTGATTGTGGATGTGCGTGCAATACACTTATGTAACGGATAGCTAGTGGAATCATTATTTTTCTATTACTCTTAATTTTAACAAATGCAATATTTATTCTTATAATAATTTAAGATTGCCCCTTATTTCAGTGCATCACATGAAGATAAACTAAAAATACTCAAGCTAACTTAGGCTCTACATTTCTTCCTTATGTAACAGCTGGTTGGAATTCACCATTATCAGGTTATTATTAACCAGATTAGAGACCAAATCAAACTCCAAAGATATAATCTGCAGCACAGATCTGATCCCTGGTATTGACAGAAGGATCTACATTTGCGCCCAACCCTGCTCTGAACAGCAGCACTGCAGCAGGCAAGGAAAGAACCACACAGGAACTAGTGTGATGATGATACAGAATGCAACCGTGCAAGGAAGAGGCAATAGAACATCCTTCCGGATCAGAACCATAGCATTGATGTAGTTCATTGTCACAGATTTAAAGGTTCAAATTACTATTAGGAGCCAAGCCACTATACTGTTACAATTATCTCATTGGCTAGCATACATATTTAACTCTAAGACAATAGAGCTTTTAGAATTAAAGGGGTGTTATCGTTTCATTAAATGGTCTTCAGAATAAGGGGACAGTGAAAACAAGCAACTTTGCAATTGGATGTCATTAGCATAGCTGCCTTGTTCTCACAGTGTCCCTTGTGTTTTGTGTTTTTATTTACACTGATATCCAGTGTGGGTCTAATCCCTCCTCCTTGCATTTCACTAGCTGAGAGCTCATTTACATTCTGTACAGCCCCTGGGTTGATTCACGGAGCTGTGTCTCTGACTCAGAGTTAGGGGCCATAGCATTTTTCTGTCTCCACACCTAGCAGAAACAGACTGCAGCAGATTGTACAATGAGAAAACATGACAGTTTTGACCCTGTGCCTAACTCTCCTGCATACACGCAGATCTGTGCCGTTCTTAGAAAGCTGTAATACATCTCCAGCTGTGAGAGATCAGTGCTCAGATTAGATTGAATGCAGCCTGTGTATGTATACAGCTCTTATAAAATAAGACTGAAAGGGAGAGACACAGTGATATGTGGACTCAGAGGGGAGGGGGGGGGGCCCCAGGCCAGCAGTGACGGGGGGATGATGTCATCCAGCTGGGAGGGGAAGAAACGCCCCTGCATTCACAGAGTTGAGAAGCTCAGAGCAGTATGAATGAGCCGAAGTAAGGAAGCGATACATCCCCTTTAAAGGCCCTCCTTTACTAATGTGGTTGCACAAAAAAAATTGGTGCAATTTTGGCGCTGCATGTCCCAGACACATTATTATGGGCTGGAGACCGTTTCAGCATACTGTTTGAGAGATGGGCATGGCATCGCTGGAAAGTGCATGTGGTTACCATGCAGCACCAAAATTCTGGCGTACCATGTAAGCCAAAAAAAACCTGGTCTGAAAGTATGATAAATTGGTGCAGCTTTAGAATTATCTAACAGCATGAGCCAACTAAATCTAGTAGATTTTTAGACTGCCTAAGTTTAACTTCTAGACAGCGAAAGTAAGTGTGTTTTTTGAGTAGTTGCAGTTTATTACTGGTCCTGTTAAATGCATTGCTGCTACAATATAGTATTCTAGCTGTACAGATAATTGCCTTATTATAAACACTTGCAAAAATTATGGAATCCCCATATTTGGAGCATGTTTAGCCACTTTTATTTACTGAATCGCCAATATAGTCGAATAACATTATTATGACTACTTCCTACTTTTACCACCTGCATCGCTCATGAAGGCATTGCTTGTGGGGAGTTGGCTTGGTGGGTATCTAAGGTGTGTGATAGGCTGTCTGCACACATATCACTCGTTGCTGTCATGAATCATTATTGACTGTCATGGTAAAGATGGCAGTATTTTTGAAACTGCACAGTTTTTGAACTGTTCTTGTGCTTTTGTGGTGAAAGTGTATCGTGATGGCACCATTGCAAATAAGTGATGTGAAAACTGCACAACACCACATGCTATTAATCTGAGAGGTGAATTAATCTGAGGCTTCTAAGTACTACCTTGGCCTCCTAACTCCCCAGACTTGCACCTAATTGAGCATCTGGAGGACCACCTCCATTTGTCGTTTTCACTCTATGTATCTTCCTCCGCACATTCTCCAGCAGCTGTGGGATGTACTTAGCATGGCTCCAGATACCTATGACAACCTACCAAAACCTTATGCAGGCTCTCCCAGCCCGGTTAGCTGTTGTCTGTGATGAACACTGCTGTTACTCTGGATATTAGCTGGTGGACTTGACTGTGTACACATATCACAGATCTGAACCAAAACAGTATTTCATTGCTGAACTTTCTGGTTTCATTTTGTAATTGCTGGGCTTTTATATCTTACATTTTTTAGAGCATGAAACATTCTATATCAAGGTGTTTCCAATTTTCTAAATGAGGAAATTACAGATCAGTCAATTTTACCAGAGATTTTTTACTCCAATTAAAATTTGCTATCCATTTCACTGAGTCAAAGGAATTTTTCAAATCACAGAGATTTATTGCATATTGATAGCGATAAAACCTGCACATATCTTGAGAATGAGCTGTTGAACTTCTCAGTGCAGAAGTGGGTATTTATATGCAGCACATTTGCCTTGGTCCTTTACCTAAAAGACCATCCCATATTATAAATGAGTAGGCAAAGGTGGTTGCTTTCTTCAGGCAGCCCTCCTTTTTTGTTTTGGTGGAGAAGCACTAGACAAAATATTCCAGCATTATCTTCTTGGCTAATGCACATTTATCACTGAATGTTATTTTTATCCGATCATCCACATTCCTTGATTGCTTTTCTTTAGACATTTGTTTGTGACAGAACTGCAAGGGTTTGTTCACACGGCATAATTGCGGCGCATATTTTGGCACATAATTTTCTTTAAAAAAAAAGCAGAAAAACGAAGTTCTCCAATAAGGACGAGATGAAGATCTTCCTCATAACGTGCAATAAAATGGTCCAGAATCTTCACTTGAGGAGGGTAAGTACCTAGCTTATTATATATTTTGTTATATACAGTTGAAACCAGAAGTTTTCAACTGCATATAAAAAGACACATATGCATGTTTGTCTCGCTGTCTGACATGAAATCAAAATAAACCCTACCCATTTTAGGTCAATTAGGATTGCCAAAATTACTTATATTTGCCATTTAGGACAACCCATATGATGTCATGACTTTGGAAGCTTCTGAGCTAATTAGAAAGACACCTGTGGATGTATTTTTTTTTCTTATGCGAACCAGAAACACACTGTTTCTGTGTGTAACATCATGGAAAAAGAAATCAGTTAAGATATCAGGAAGAGAATTGTGGACTTGTACAAGTCTGATTCATCCTTGGGTGTAATTTCCAGATACCTGAAGGTGCCTTGTTCATCTGTACAAACAATTATATGCAAGTACAAACATGATGGGAATGTACAGCCATCATACCACTCAGGAAGGAGATGGGTTCTGTATCTGAAATTAATGTGCTTTGGTCTGTGCATATCAACTCAAGAACAAAAGAAAAAGACCTTGTGAAGATGCTGGAGGAAGCTGGTAAGATTGTGTCATTCACAGTCAAACAAGTACTGTATCAACATGGGCTGAAAGGCCACTCTGCCAGGAAGAAGCCATTATGCCAAAAGAAACATATAAAAGCCAGATTAACCCCTTAATGACCCTGGACGTATGAGTACCTCCAAGGGCCGCTAAGGGGCTTTGCAGGGTGATCGCTTCTACGTCCGTCCGTCCCCCCTTCCCCGCACAGCTGCCAGTAACAGCGCTGGCGGGTGGCGTCGCCCGCTGGCGCTGTTTAACCCGTCAGATACCGCAGCAAAGATGGCCACTGCGTCTGATTGAATGACGATCGGTGCCACGCACCGATAGTCAGGGTCATCGGCATCGCCGCAGCATAGCTGCAGTGAACCGACGACCACACACGGCAATGGGGAGCCCTGTGAAGGCTCCTGTCACTGCCATGTCCTGGTTTTGCCCCACTTCTGGCCATAGACAGGAAGTGGGGAAACCGCCAAACTTTCTACACCCTAATGCATTGCCCAAGCAAATTTTTTTTTTAAAAAACAAAAAAATTTATTAAAATTCCCAAAAAACCCCCCTCCTTTCCCCATTTTTTCAAAAAAAATCATTAAAAAAAATTTAAAAATTACACATATTTGGTATCCCACGTATGAAAAAATTTCCCATCTATAAAAATATAACAAACTGAACACCGTAAAAAGAAGAAAAAATTCTAAACACCAAAATTGGGGTTTTTTTTGGTTTATTTTAAATTTTACTCAAAAAAAGGAAAAAAAGTGATCAAAAAAATTTGCTTTCATTCCAAACGGTTTTGGATAATAAGACACTTCAGCCCCAAAAAATGCAACCCTCACTGGGCTTTTCCCTAGGTGTTAGTACAAAAAAGGGTTTTTGGGGGCACCCTAATGGCGCCATGGCGCCAAAATTTTTAAAAATAGAAAATTTTTTGGAATTATGTTACGGTACCAAAACATAATGGAAACCCTACATGTTTGTTTGTTTCCGGATGCGTAACAACCTGTAGAATACAGATAACACAAGACACATACCGAAGATTGAACGCCATAAAACCAAAACACCCGGAAACGTGCCGAAAATAGGATTTTTTTTTTCACAATTTGTCCCACTTGGAATTTTTTTGCGGTTTTCCAGTATATTCTATAGTACAATTTAGATAACACCATTTTAAAATTCCCTCTTTTCCCGCAAAATAAAAACTCCATATGTCCCCATGTAGGTGGGAAAAAAAAAAAAGTTATGGCCCCTGGGAAAGGGGGGAGGGGGAAAAAAGGGAAAGTGTCAAAAAAAAACAACGGGCCCTGGGCCTTAAAAGGGGGTTTAATTTTCAAATGGGACACAGGAAAAAAAGACCTAAAACTTTTTGGGGGCATGTCCTTGGATAAGACAAAAAAAAAAATTTAACTGTTTGGTCATAAAGACCAATTTTTTTCATGGGGAAAAAAAAAAAAAAAAGGGGGAAGCTTGGGAAACCTAAAACACCATTTCAAAATGTTTAAAAAAAACGGGGGTTCCCACATCATGTTTTGGGGGGGTTTTTCTCAAGGGGGTAAATTTTGGGGACAGAACCCCACCAGTAAGTTAAAAACTGGGCAAAAAGGGGCTTTCCAAAATTTGGAAAAATGACCCGGAAAACTACTGCCCAAAAATGGGTTTCAAAGTTGGGTAAAAGGGTAACCAAGTCATTGTTTTTTAGTAGCCTTACAAAGTCCCGATTTTTAAACCCCATTGAAAACTTAGGGGGCAAAAACTAAAAAAAAACAGGTGCAGCAAGGCATTTTTGCCGTGGAAAGGTAAGCACATATTTTGGCAGCACCATCCCTGAAGAGGGTCCCCTTTTTCTTTAACTACAAAAATTATTTCTGTGTTCCAGATGGCGGTAGCTGATGCACACTACAAGTTTGTTGCTATCGAAGTCTGTGCCTAGGAAGTACTGGGGACTCCTGGGCACTGCTAAACTCTTAGTTTGAGAGGCAAATTTTAGGAGGAGAGTTTTCAATATAAGGCTAACCATGAGTAGCAATGAAGTTAGATGAAACCATGGTGGATGGAGTTATTAAAGCTGCCTATGTTCTCCACAACTATGATCGGGATTATGATAGTCCCAACATAGAAATGGAGACTTAGGCATTGGTAGCTTTCCATACACATGGAGCCTTGCCTGTCCATCTAAACCCAAGGGCAATGGGGGAGAAAACCCTTTACAAGTTTTTTTAATTTTTAAAGCCCCCAAAGAGCTATGCCCTTTGGGAATTTTTACCCACCTCCTTTATTAGCACTCCTTCGGGGTGATGGAGCTTCTCATTTCTGCTCCCGGGGGTTTAAAACTGGGGGGATTCCTTTTCCCCCTTTGGGCCCCGTAGCTGTTCATTTTAAAGATGGAGGAAGACTTCTCCACATTCCTGAAGGAAACAAGTTCCCACCAACTTTGGCCCACATTTTCTCCCATTGTACCCATCCACTTGGGTTTTATTTTGGATTGTTTTTTCTCGAATAAAAATTTAAAAAATTGTCTTATTTCAATTCATTTTTGGTTGGTTTTTAATGTTGAAAAAATGTTAAACATTTTTTTCTTTAAAGAAAAACATTTCCTTGACCTATTTTATCTTTTTTTTTTAAACTGGTTGTTTGACAAATGAACATTTTGAAAAGAAAAAAAAATCAAAAAAATCACGTGTCAAAAGAAGTGTGTGTGTATGGTATAAGCAGTTTCCAACTTGTGACTGTCCACTAGTTATGAACAGGTATTCATAGGGAGTGACTCGGTGTGCTGGTGTCGCACACAGAGTCACGCCCCATAAAGTCAGAACGCCGCATGCCATTTTTCTTTCAGATTGTCACAGCGCAACAGAACTTACCAGTACTTCTGCCATCTCAGTCTTCCACTAATCAGTACTGATGTGTGCCATGATGGCACACCACTTATTTACTGGTAAGTACATGTGTCTTACATACGCTGGGCATGCCTTATTGAGTTCTAACCACGGGTTAGTGATGGAACTACAAGGTTGGCAGGGCCATATTGCCTTTAAACACTATAATCACACCCATAAAAATTAGTACAGGGTTTGGTGGGGAATGTGGCATTTGGGGGTTTGCATAAAAATTCCACTTAAAGGGGGTTTTCTCCCTTACAGGCTTTTGCGCATCGAGCAGTTTCTCAAGGTTTAATTTTTATAAGGGGCAGGTCTCTCCTCCCCGTAAGCGTGTCTTCCCTCACTGAGAAGTGGTGATCTCATCGCGCCCCCTCCTTGTGCCTATTCCCTCCCAAGTCCTCTTCATTCTGTGTGAGCAGTGGGAGGGAGAGGGTGTCACAGTTCTGCGCCCCCTGCAAGGGTCTTTCTCATTCAAGAGCTATGATAATCACCTCCCTCCCAGGCTCCACAAGCAATCCTTGTAACTAGAACACCCCTAATTAGATTGCAATTGACCCCCTTTTATCCCTATTACTCCACCCCTCTGTAGGGGGACCATCTGTGGTGGTGTCTTCCACCACAGATGGTCACGCCAGGTGGACAGTTTCCCCCTCTGCTTTGGGACTTGCAGCGCTGCTGGATCCACTCTCCCCCTGCTGATGTTCTTCTCAGTCCAGAGTTTACTACAAAAATCTAAACTACAGCACAGATTTTTTTTTTATTGCTACCTATGCAGCACAGGGTGCTGTCGGATTTTTTGGGGGATTGGCAAATCCACGGGGAAAACCCGTATGTATAGACTAGCCCTAATTTTCCCCTTTTAGGGGGTGGCCAGTTACTGTACCCAGGTGTGCTTTCGTCCCACAGACAGGGAAGGGCGTCCATCTGGAAGACAATAAAATAATTAAAAGAAAAATTCTGAACATATCTATTTTACAACATTATTACTGCACATTTAAAATAAAATACTTGCATTTCTGCAAGTTATTGTCCTTAGCAACCGCATGGCACAAGTGTCTACTGCAGCTAATGCAAAAGGTTTTGCACTTTTTCAGCAGAAATGACATTAACTATTGTATTAATTGCACATGATTAATTGACCGTGCCATGTGCTTGCTACGTGCAATGGTGCAATAATGCAATAGTAATTAGAGAAAAAACGCAATTTAACACTTTTCACCATTTTAAAAAGTACCTAACATTACCAAACTTTTTTTTAGCATTACATTACATGCAGGGGCGACATCACACATAAGCACATGGGATAACTCATTTTCCCAAAAAATTTTGCATGGTAGGGGTGAAAGAAAATACTTTGAATCGCAACACTTTACCTGTAACAAAATGTATGCAATGCATAAAAAAACAAAATTTATTAAAAAGTAATTTTTTTTATTTTATTTTAAAAAAAAGGTACTAGAATGTAAAAAAATTCATCCCTCGAGTCATTTTCTCCAATCCTTTCCCCACCCTTTGGTAGCTTGGCTTGGATGGCAAGGGTACACTTCTCACTTTCACACATTAAAATGCAGACTGAAGATTTTTCGTCAAAAACCCACCCATAAATCAGGTTGGCTTTTGAAAATACAGTCAAAACACAGACATTCAAACTTTGAACAAGGTCAGTTTTTGAGCGCGGATCTGCCTCAAAAACCATATCACTCTTTTGAAGGTTTTGAATTTCTATTGATTGCTTTGGGGACTTTACTCACGGGAAACCCACGTCTTGTGAACTATGACTGTTTTCCATAGGTATTGGTGAAAAAGAACTGCGGTGTTTTAAGGCTTTCTTTATGCGGTTTTTGGTGTGGAATCTGCACGAAAACAGTGTGCAAATCAGCTGTGTGAACATACCCATAATATGGTTCATGAAGTAAGAATTTTCAGCTACTAAACACTGTTTTGAGTTCTACCTGTGGTTTGTGTATTTGCGACAAAATGAGAGGTGAATTAATGTCTTTGAGGTGTGATGATTCCATCACACTTCTATACGCCATTATTTTATGAGTGGCATTCAGTGAGTGCTGTTCTCCAGTGAAAGTTGGTAAATGACCATATTCAAAATTTAAAAACCATTTCAAATGAAAATGTGTAGTACTTTATTGCTACATAAAGGCAACGTTCACCTTCTTGTGAGTTCTAGGAAGGTACATTTGCAACTTCATTGAGTAGAAGAAAAGAGAAGTTACTTTTTCACATTTTTGCTCTGGGCCATTTTAGCGGTGCACCCATGGGATGCGAAGTTGGGGGTCACATTTTTTGGAAAAGGCTTAATTAAAGTAGACATACACAAGAAGGGAAAGGGGGTTAACGAACATCATAAATTAACCTTTTAAAGACACTTTACCTACATTCGTTGGTTATTAAGTAAATAGGAGCAGGAGCTGAGCCTGCTGTCATCAGTTCGGATCTGGAATAACTCTGTAAGTACGTAAACCATTTAAAGTGGTTCCTAGCAGCTGATTTTCCCCTCTGCACATATGGGAAAATTCTTCCCCTGCAGCCAGGGGGCTAATGAAAACCCGAGATCTGCCATGACTATGCTACCATTACACTCTGCCAAGATCACTAAAGGGAATATATACTGCAGTATCTTATAAAAAGTTAACATAGTTGGTAAAGTGGTGTCCATAACAGTCTAATATCATATTTATCCCACACAGTGTATGTTGTAAAGCAAAGCAAATTTAACCTCTTCCTGCTGCAGTGATTTCTGTCTGTCTTGTTCATTTTTTCCTCCCTGCCTTCCAAAAGCCGTTTACATTTTTTCATTTTTCTGTCTATATAAACATAGGATTTCTTGGTTTTTTTGCTGGACAAAATGTACTTTTTAATGGTACCATTGACTGTACCATATAATGTACTGGGAAAAGCAAAAAAAAAAACAACTTTGCTGGGTGAAATGTAAAAATAAAAATGCAGTTGCACAATATCTGCAGAAGCTTAGTGTTTTTTTGGAGTTGAATGTTGAGTATAAATGATCAATCTATTAAAATATAACATCAATTATCCTGTATGCTGAACGCTGTAGAAGAAAAACAATTTCAAAACACCAAAAATGTCGTTTATGGGTCATTTCACATCCCCTAAAAATTAGAATAAATTTAGTAAAAATTTTTTTAAAAAAATATTCCAAACTGGTAGCAATAAAAAGTATACTTCAACCCGCAAAAAATGCTCCCTGGAAGGATTAGCTAAACTTGGCTTTGGAGAAATCCATTTCTGGGTGTTGTTCCATGAACTTTTTCAAGATGTCCTGTTTTTTCTGTTCATCTGAAGTGGGAAGTCCCATCGATTTCTGCCTCTGATCATACATCATCTTTTCTACCATACTGCGAGTTTCTCCATCCAAGTCAGAAAGCTTTGAGTTTTCAGGATTAATTTTCTTGGTATTAATTTCAGGCTCGGTCTTAATAACTTGACTCCACCATTCCATAGTGTTGATCTTCTCCAGATGCACAGTCACCACCTTGCCATCTTCTCACTCAAGTCCGTAGGTGTTAATACAAAAAAAGTTATTGGTCGCAGAAAATGGCGTGGCCACGCATATTTCAAAAGTAGAAAAGGTTAGGAATTTTTTTTATGGTAACCAAACATAACGAAAACTGTACAAACATGGCGCAAGTACTTTTTTTCAATTTCCCCCACCCCAAAATTTTTTTTTTTTCACATTTTCCCCCAATATTTTCATGGTAATATGAATAACACCATTCGAAAGTACATCGTGTCCCAAAAAATAAAATCCCTCATTTTGTCTATGTAGGTAGAAAAATAAAAACGTTATGACTTTTGGAAGTTAGGGAGGAGAAAAATGGAGTCTTATTTTTTATTTTTCTTCTTTGGAGGGGTTAAGGGGTTAAAACTGACCAATGGACTGAACTTTAAGCTGAGTGTAAAAAATGTGCCTCCCTGTGTTAAGCCGATATGCAGTATTGTACTTTAACATTTCTATTCTAATGCTTCCATGAAGCATGTGCTTATCCGGAGGGACTACAAAATAAAGATATCATTTCAACTAAAGGGCTTCACTTGCAAATCCTTTTATGACCTGTGAAGAACAGTAAACTGTGTATTTTTGTATGTATTGCGAAACAAAGTGGTTTATTTTCTTATGATCTCAAAGCTGTCTGTAACTTGGAATAGTACTGTTTGACTACCCATTCAATTTGCACTGTATGTAATACTTGTAGAAACATAACTAATAGATGTTCAAATAAAATACATTATGATGTAGAAATGTTGTCTTGCTGGTGTTTTTGGGTCATAAGAGGTTTTCCTAAAGTACATCGGAGAATAGGAATGGTCAGAAAGTTAAATTCAAGGAAGAAAAACGACAATGCTGCTTTAAAGCCACAAAAATCCAAAGATATCTCGTGGACATGCATACAATGGCTAACTGTTCACAAATTTATAACGCTTTATAATGTTGGACTGGAATTTCAGGTATTTTAAGAATAAAATAAAGTGAGTATCAGGCTTTTCTTGGACCTCTAAATATTTTTATAAAAGGCCACATATTCCCACAGCATTTTAAAATTTTTGGGGGGAAAAACAAAATTACAAGTAAACAGCCACTTGCAGATGGGGGACCTGGTTGTGGGCCCCCTGCGCGCAAGGTTTACTATTGTAGGGGTGTTACAAAAGGGGGGAGAAGTGCCGTTTTACTATTGGCCCATTATGTTTCATAAAATAAGGGTGGTTTACAAAAAAAAGTGATAAAACCTGCCCCGGGACGTACATTTATACAAAATGCCCAAAGTGGGGGGAAGTGAAAAAGTGTGTGTGATGAAAGGGGGGGTTTACATTATGGTTCTCGGGATTTATGTACCAAACTTTGTGTTTGTTCTGCATAACAGGTCGGCTTATAGCTAGCTACGAGCCAACTGAAAGATTAGGCTCACACATTGGTTTTTGAAAGGATTGGTATTAAGAAAAGGGATTTTACCACACAGGGAAAGGTAAGGTTTTTACCCAAAGAAAGGGATTTCAGCTTGGTTTTTCCTGTTTCAGCTTTCATTGTGTTTGATTTGTTTGAATGCATATCATATGACTCGAAGGCTTTTACATCACCCTGCCCTTTTCCCCCCCCGTAAGCCACGCTATCAAAAAAGGTTTGTTTATGTTTAAAAAACTGTAAGTGCTCAATGTAGCCCAATGGTTATCTTTTTAACCTTTTCAAAAGGGGCCTAGGGTTTAAATTCTGCAGGGGAAACCAAATCGGATTTTTTTTTCTTATGCCATCCTATTGAGATTTTTTTTATTTTTTTGCACTTTTGATAATTATAAGGGGTACAGAGGACAGTATTTAAAAGACCATACCTGGGGGTTTTTAACACGTGCCCCCGTGAGTGTGTATGTTTAAGCAGGGGGAAAAGTGACAGTAGCGCCGAGAGGGAGGGGATGTCTTAGTGTGCGGGTGGGGTTTAGGAACTTCTCAAAAGGTTGTATCCCCTGAGATGAGCTGTACCTTGGCAAATAGGGGGGCATCTAAAACAAAAATATAAGAGAATTTTTAATAATGATGAAAGGAGAAAATGTTTATTTAATTTGCAAGCTTCTCACATCAATTTTACTTCAGGGTAAAACCCCTTTAAGTGATACGGTGGAATTTCCCTCTCCTTAAATTTTTTTCGTTTTAACTGCTAGGAACCCCCTGCCTGTGCAAAATAACAAATTGTACATTTGAATGACTTCTGCTCATTCTCCTCTCCGTGAAGCACTTCTGCATTTACTTATGTCACGAATTTGCAAAAAAAGCCTTTTTCACGGGTTTGGTTTTTTATGGCTAAGGCACCCCATGCAGGAGAAAAGCTGACAGAGCCTTGGTTTTTTCTTGGACTCATCTCCCCAAACAAAAGCTTTATATAGAAAATGGGTTTTTTTTTTTTTTTTTTATTTTTTTTTTTTATGTATATTGTCAAAATGGGATGAATACAAAACATTTGGTTGTGTTTTTATGCAATGTTAATTTTCTAGATTTAAAAAAAAAAAATTTATGGACTTCCTACTAAGATATGGGGGAACCCCCAAAACCCCCTGTTATGCAAACCCTTTACACCCCAAAACAAAAACACAGAAGCCCACTTTATTAATGGGCTGAAGGTCACAGCTTTAATCAGTTATCATTTAACTATTAACTCCTTAATTGTACACGTACTTTATAAACATTCTGCAATATCCTGCCTCAGGTGATAATGGGGGTGACATGGGTATCAGGCAGAACCACATTGTAGGGTAATACACCACCAGCCAATTTGCTTTGAGATGGCTTGCATTTAGAAATACAAAAAAAACTTATTTATTTTGAAGCTCCAGTAATTCCAGGGCACTGTACACTCATGGGGGGTTACATACATAAGACCAGTCAAAGTACAATGATGATGATAAAGGACAACTGATAAAGGGGGAGACAGGTTTACAATCAACAAGGAAAAAGATAGGTGAGGGGCAGCCCTGTTTGTGGGGGGGGGTGTAGTGACAGCGGGGTTATTGTAGGTTATATGCAATTCTGAAAATATGAGTTTTTAGGTTGCTTTTCAAGCTGCTAAAATTGTAGGAGAGTCTGATGTGTTGGGACAGGGAGTTTCAGAGTATGGAGGAAGCACAGGAGAAATCTTGGAGGTGATTGTGTGAGGATCAGAGAAGAAGGTCCTGTGTGGTAGAGATGCATGGTGGCAGGACAGATCATGGAGAGCCTTGTAGCTTATGGTTAGTAACCTAAACTGAACTCTATGTGCAATAGGAGCAAGTAAATGGATTGGCAGAGAGGAGGAGAGATGGGCAGCAGAGTGGAGTATGGTTTGGAGGGGAGCAGAGTGATAGACAGGAAACCACAGAGAAATATTTTACAGTAGTCTAGGTTGGCGATGAAAAGAGCATGGGCTAAAATTTTTGTAGTATCGAATTAATGAGTGGATTCAAGAAATATTTTTCAGGTGGAGGCAGCAAGCAGAGGTAAGGGCTTGGATGTGTGGATTAAGGGATCGGGAAGAGTCAATGGTTATCCCAAGTCAGTGGACTTGCGTTTTTGGTGGAAGTGTAGAGCCTTTGACTGTACTATACAAAGAAATCATGTCAAAACACATGGCATTTTAGAAAGACACATAACTTAGGCAGGAAGGAAAATCTTTGTACATCTTAATACAAAAAAATAGATTTGAGAGCAGGATCACACCATGGCAGGTCCTTTTAGGAGAACTTAAAGGGGTGTTTCTATTTCACACATTGAAGTCCTATCACTAAAATATTACATCAATGCCAGCAGAGACTTTTGGGGCCCGTTCCAGAGAACGGTGTGAGACTATGGATCTGCAATCAATGTGTAAGATGGGAGCATCATAGATCCAAGCTAAACCAATTTAAGCAAAATGTCAAGATGTACATTAAAAAATTGTACATTGGAGTCCAAAATTAAAATTGCTAGTAATACAAAGCGTCATGAGTGCACGTTAAAGAAAAGCACATTTGTCTTGACACATAGGGCCACATGTATGAAACTATTTAGGTCTAAAACTCACTTTTGCCCATAGTAACCTATGGGCAAAAAAGGGAGTTTTAGACCTAAACAGGTTCATACATATGACCCATGAATAGCACATGGATGTGTTGTCACAAGGACACAGGCCTCTTATTAAAAGAGATGCAAATTTTGGGGAGGAGGGCAAACAAGATAAATATAGGTATTTTATAAAAGGAAAGTATAACTCCCTTCACAGCTGTGATTGACTGCCATGTCATCTCTATGGTAATGTTATTATCTCTAAGAGAAGCCACTGGAACACAGAGTGATTCTTAAACTTTTTTCCAGTTCATATTATAGGGCTACAGTGTTTCAAAAATATTTTCCCAGAATATAAACTATTTAAATAGTATCAGATTACTACTGTCAGTTGCAGTGTCCACCTCTAGAGGGCACCACCGCCTCACAAAGACAAAATGCATGTTTTCTCTTGAATGGAGGCCAGTTCTTCCTCCCTTTGCTGTAGCCCGATACTGCAGGTTTAAGGAATTGTGTATTTACATGTGAGTCACACAAGATGAGATGGGAGAATATGCAGGTAGCTGGCAGCAAAAGTAAGGGCAAGGCAGGGCAAGTTTAGGCCACTCTATGCACTTCACCTTTTCTGCTATATTCTTTTTTTCTCACAGTACTTATACTAGTTAACTCATATATGTTATACAGCACACACAATAGAAATGACCAAAGTCTTACTCTCTAAACAAGTATATTGCTGGATGTATATCAGATTACTAGATACAATCTTATCAGTGGTTTTAATACACGTTTACAATATTGTTTACAAAATTGGGCACTAGATACAAATTCCCAAACACAATGACTCTGCTTTGCACTCACCCCTGTACAGCAGTACTATGGACCCATAGGCCTTCTGTGCAGCTCAGTAATGTTTCTTCTAAAATCAGAGGCATAGATGTGCAGAATCGATGGCAGGCAATAGCTTCAGTTATGAAGATCCATAAAGTACCCACAATACAGCCAGGGCTGGTATGACGAATAGATGAAGGTAGGCGACCGCCTACATAGCCTCTTCATCCCAGGCAGAAAAGGGGGCGAAAGGGGGTACGAGTGGGCTGAATATTCTATAGGGGGAGCTATATGCCTTATTTACCTAGGGCACCAGAATACCTTGTCCCAGTCCTGAATACAGCCATGTGCATGCAGCTTCGAGTAATGTTCAATAAAGCTGAACAGTGTGAAGTGAATACATTAAAATTGAACTTTTATATGATCTAGGCAAATAAAATTGTTTTAAATCCTAACAAATGTGCTAATTTGATCTAAAATAAACAATACCTATATGCTGCAGTTCCTAATGCATTGCCTTACCATAAGCTTTATATAATGGCTTGTTTGCTCATTATGCCTAACTAGCAACTAGTGTTTTGGATGGCTGACCAGGGCCATACTTTTGATCCTTGTAGGGGTAGCATTTTATTTTTAACATTTTTCATTCCCCTCCATTTAGCTTTACTGGCATCTTGAGGTTGAGCTTGCCTTGTGATTCTCCACACCCATACTAAGTCCCCTGAAGTGTGCATGAGTGCACTGAAACATGTTGGGACCATTGGAGTTTTCGTAGGGTTTTTATAGGAATCAGAAAGTATATGAGTTGGTTACTGACAGGGTCACAGTTTTCTGGCCAGTAGGGCTATGGAAGGCCATGTAGGGCAATGCAGGGTTATTTTTTACCATTTTCTAATTCTTTCATCATTGTTTGGAGACTCCTATGAAAATGTCAAATGTAGCTCGATATTTTGTCAAATGGCACATTTGTTAGCATACAGTGAAGGAAATTATTATTTGATCCCTTGCTGATTGTGTAAGTTCGACATTGATCTGGGGCACCATGCAAAATCTCATATCGTGGGGTATCCTTCATCACTAGGCAGGTGAGATCATCCAGAGATTGGCCTAAAACTACATGGGGGGAACTTGTTAATGATCTCAGGGCAGGTGGGACCATAGTCACTAAGTAAACCATTGGTAACACATTACGCTGTAATGGTTTGAAATCCTGCATTGCCCACAAGGTCCCCCTGCTCAAGAAGGCACATGTGCAGGCCCATATGAAGTTTGCCAATGAACACCTGGATGATTCTGTGAGTGATTGGGAGAAGATGTTGTGGTCAGATGAGATAAAAATTGAGCTCTTTGGCATTTACTCAACTCGTCATGTTTGGAGGAAAAAAAATGCTGCCTATGACCCAAAGAACACCGTCCCCACTGTCAAGTATAGAGGTGGAAACATGTTTTGGGCATGTTTCTCTGCTAAGGCCACAGGAGTACTTCACTGCATCAATGGGAGAATAGATGGAGCCAGGTACAACATCCTTCCCTCTGCCAGGACATTAAATGGGTTGTGCTGGGTCTTCCAGCAAGACAATGACCCAAAACATACAGCCACGGCAAAAAATGAAGCACATTAAGGTCATGGAGTGGACTAGCCAGTCTTCAGACCTTAATCCCATAGAAAACTTATGGAGCGAGTTGAAACCAGGGCTGTGGAGTCGGAGTCCTCATAAAATGGACCAACTCCGACTCCCAAAATATATAATTATTTGGTTAAGTTAGTTTGACGCAGTGCAAAGAGCAAGATGAATTTGGTCTTGCCCTTGCTACTGCTCCCATATCTTCAGCCTAATCACATGAGGAGTGTAATTGATGACATGGAGCAGGCAAAGCGCTGCCCCAGGGGAAAAGATTCTGCTCCATGTCAAACAGATTTCAGCAACATTTTTCACCTGCTTTCAAAGAAGTAGAAGAGTTCAACCATTCATCTAAATGGACTGTGGCTAAGGCAATTCCTTTATATCCTGACATTGTTAATGATGTTGCCCCTGTGGTCACCACTTTGCCCCTAACCCAAGTTAGTGTAGAGAGGCCGTTCTCTAGCCTGGGAATAATGAGATCAGATGTGAGGTCATGTATGCAGGATCTGGTGGAGGCAATACTATTTACTCAGAACAAATTCAGAGACTTCAACAAATGTTTCTGCAGTGTTTTGATATTTACAATTTTTTTGTGTTCTAAAGTCATATCCAATAAATATATTTTACACTGACAAGCAAAATGGTAACAATGTTTTGAACTTGTGACTTTTAGCTCCATATCTCACCATCCACTACAGCTTTGTACATAAGGCTACTGTAATTTTATATACATTCATCTTACCGATCTTATACATAAATTTGACTTGCAAGTATTTAGCATCTGCTTAGTTCTGCATAATCTTTCCTGTAACTGCATTGTTACCGTTTTGCTCCTAAAAATCAAAATGTTAATTTTGTATTATTTTGTTAGCATTTGGGAAATCCACCTTTGGTTTTCAATACTGCCTGAATCCTTCTGGGCTCTGGATCAGGTTCAAGCATATCCGGACCAAAATCTAGTCCCAGGTCTCTTCTACACATTCCTAATGTTGGTGCAGACAAGACTTGGATACAAATACAGCTTTTTCTTCATCTTTAGCCACAAGTGTTCAAAAGATCAAAACATTGTTACCCTTTTGCTTGTCAATGTCTGTTCTACCTAAATAGCTTGATTAGGTGATAAACAGTCTGATGTTACCATTTTACTACAGTAAAGTTATCACTTAAACATGCGCCATGTATGAGGGAGTCAGGAGTCGGATTCGGGAGTCGGGAGTCAGAGGTTTGGGAAATTGAGGAGTCGGGGCTTTGGCTTGCCGACGCCACAGCCTTGGTTGAAACTCCAAGTTGCCAAGCAACACTTTCAAAATCTTAATAATTTAGAGATGATCTGCAAAGAGGAGTGGACCAAAATTCCTCCTGACATGTGCTTAAACCTCATCAACTACAAAAACCGTCTGACTGCTGTGCTTGCCAATAAGGGTTTTGCTACCAAGTATTAAGTCTTGTTTGCCAAGGTGATTTTCTGGATTTTATTTTGGATATTCTAAATCTCAATGCTAAAATTAAACTTCCCTTAAAATTATAGACTATTCATATCAATGTCAGTGGGCAAACTTACACAATCAGCAAGGGATCAAATACTTATTTCCTTCACTGTATCATACTATTTAATTTGCCTATATTAATAAAAGAGAAGTTTTAATGTATTCCTTACACTATTGGTGTAGATCCTAGTAGATGTAATACTATTGGTTCAATTTTGTATAGGGAGGAGTAGGCCCACACAACACACAGCCTGCAGGCCACTTGTGCCTCGCCAAATAATTTCTAATATCCCATGAATCAGACCTTAAAGGGGTGGGACTTGTGCATAAACCATTCCCAAAATGGGCATTCCCTGACAGTGCAGGGTGTTCTCATTTGGTTTTGGGGCAGTATGGGCACCTTCCCATATTCTAGCCCCCATCTCCTTCCACATTGTGCATGTCTGCTCCTCGAGTAATGCACTTAATTTTGCTTAAAGTGGTATACCCATCTCAGACAGATATCAATAGGATATACCATAACTGTCTGATAGGTGCTTGCCCCACCTCCGAGACCTGCACCTATTTTGAAAAAGTCTCTGTGCAGAATGGAGGGTAGGTCACACTTGCGCAGTACTTGCCATTCTTTTCTATGGGAGTTCTGAGTACAGCTGACTGCAAACAACACCAACTGCAGAAGAAAAGCAATAACCTACTGTAAGCAAATTGATCTGTCATAAGAGCCAATGACTGTAAAACCTCTCACTTCTACAACTCCTCTCACCTGTGTCAAAATATTGCATTAAGAAAAAGATCACTATGATCATAAATGCTATATTGTTTATATTATAGTCCTATTTTCCACTGGCCCCCCTGGCACCTACAAAAAGCAACCATAATATAGCTATATGTTTCTTATTTATTATTTTAGTATGTCTATTAGATGTAAAAGATACTTGTATGTATTGGATATAGGTGGTAACTGAAGAAAACTATAGGTGCTGGTTCATATCTGCGTCAGTAGTGAACAAATCCCGTGGCTTCAGTTTTTTACCTTTGCAACAGAGGTTCCGAATGAATGAAGATGTGAACCTAGCCTAAATACAACAATATAAAAAGATCCGAAGGCTGCAAAGTTATGTCTTATGTTTCTTATTCAACAAAGAGTTAAAATATTGTAGCATGACTTAACTGTGAGGGTGGGCACTGGGCCTATGAGACAGGAGGAGGTACAGGGAAAGGGATGCAGAGCAGACCACACACACAGCCTCCTGCTTTTGGTCGTAATCCTCTGTGTTTGGAGCAAGCAGGGCAGAAAGCGGCCAAAAGAGGGGAAAAAGAAAAACACCCATGTTACCCCACACTGGCAAAGCTGAAGAAATGTTTCTTTGGGTTGACTTTCACCCTTGCAAATGATGAGAATGTTAGGAATTCTGCAAAGACAGCAGAAGAACAGCAGCATGTTATTAAAGATGAATGTTTCTTAGCACCAGGTACACAGTGCTTTACTGAACACAAGAGAACACACATTTAACATCATAGCAACATTACTGAGAAAGCTACATTTAGAATATTTCATATCTCATGGGCAATGTGTGTCTCTATTCTGATGAGTTTATCAACTGCAAAAAAAAAAATCTGAGCACTGTCACATTGTGGGAGAGTCTTAATGTCTATAGACAGGTATACATGCAAACCTTTAAAAAAAAATCTGAATAATGTACAAATAATACATATGGTGATATGTCTTATGATCAAAGTAGTAAGTAGAGGTGTTAAGACCCTCCAGACTGATAGACCAAATACAAAATGAAAGTATTATGTACTCCAAGTACAAACATACACAAAATCATGAGATCTTCTCCATCTCTGAAACCAAGTAAAATAAGAACAGCAATGTATTTGGTAATGGTCTCCTTTACCTGTTGCCTACACGTTAAAAGCTAATTATTGTGGTAAGAAAACCCCTTTAAGTCTGCCCCCTGGACCTCTAAACCTAAAATACGCCAAAATTTAAACTGTCACATTCGGCTGAATCTTTCTTTTTTTTTTTAAACATATTTTATTTGGCATCCATAATGCAATATACAATTCCCATTTGCAGATATTGTACAATAAAATTATGTCCATTAATAGATACCAGTTTTGGATTTTTTAAACAAACCAGTAAAACAAGCCTAATGTACGAAAACATACCAACGAGAAAATAATATAAAATACAATAAGCATAGCCAGGAATATTACTTATCCAAGTGTGGTCCCTGAGCATGAGAGACTCCGTTCTTACATTGTGGTTGCAGTTATAGTTGTAGCCTTCCCAACGTCCCCATTTGTGCCTCTATCAGAAACCACTCAGTATATTGGAAGGTATTTACTAACTTTTCTATCTCCTGTTGGGTGTAGAATTTCTCCAGAAATGCCCTCCATTTCTTAAAGAAGTTTTTGGTCATTGTTTCCTTATGACGCTCCACGTACATTTGATCTGCAATGGCATATATTTTGGTTTGCCCTACCACCATTTCTATGCCTGGGACCTCCTTGTCCAGCCATTGGGACAAAATGCATCTTTTTGCCACTATCAATATAATATGTAGTAGGGCTGGAAGTTCACCCCTTTGCTGTTCTGTCAAAGCTTCATCTGTACTATCCCTACCATGTAATAAGAAAATTGTTGGAGACATTATTATATTACCCTTCCAAAGAGACGACATTAGCTCTTTGATTTCGCCCCAGAATACCTGCACCATAGGACATGTCCACAAACCATGGAATAAGTCGGATTTGGGTTCAGCACATTTCGGACATGCTGTCAGTCTATCTGGGAATCCTTGTGATGGGGGAATATCAAATGCATAAATGGCCGCGTGTTTAGTGCTTGACAAAGGGGGCGTTCCCCCCGAAACGTAGCGCAGGTGGAATGAGCTGGAGGATGCAGGAGTCGGTTCGCTCTTTACAAAGTATGCAGTGAATAGGTGTTTGTAAGCTGCCCGCGGATACAGAAAAAGGCTGGATTTCTAATATAAGGACTATCCTGTGAAGGTTACGGTATCGTATATACGCATTTTTAGATTGACTGTTTGTTTGTGGATACACATTAAAGATAGAAGTTTTTGAAAAAGTATTGCAACTAAAGTTATTGCTTAGACGGCACACACGCTATTACAAGGTACTTAATCAAGAGGGAGCAAGGGGAGACTCCCTGAAAAGTTGCCGCCTTACTTAGTAACCTGAGGAAAAAGGTATTTGAAAAGAAAACAAGGGGGTTTACCTATTTGAAATTGTGCAGTTCACAAGTAACCAAATAATTTATTCCACCACCCCAGACACAAGAACACACTACAACTCCTATTGCTCCTTGCCAAATTAAATATTCTTACCTGATCACATCTCGCTCCAACAGCCTGATATCTAATGTTGTTTCTTTCTCCCTCTAACCTCCTCTTTGCCTCTTCATCTACAGTGGGTACGGAAAGTATTCAGACTCTTAAATTTTCCACTCATTGTTTCATTGCAGCCATTTGGTAAGATCCAAAGAGTTAATTTTTTTGCCCATTAATGTACACTCTGCACCCCATCTTGAAAGAAAAAAAGTACAGAAATGTAGTAATTTTTGCTAATTTATTAAACCAGTAAATAAGTATTCAAACCCTTTGTTGTGAAACTCATATTTAACTCGCATGCTGTCCATTTCCTTCTGATCCTCCTTGAGATGGTTCTATTCCTTCATTGGAGTCCAGCTGTGTTTAATTAATCTGATTTGACTTGATTAGGAAAGGCACACACCTGTCTATGTACTGTAAGACCTCACAGCTCAAGTCAGAGCACGAGAATCATGAGGTTTAAGGAACTGCCCGAGGAGCTCAGAGACAGAATTGAGGCAAGGCACGGATCTGGCCAAGGTTACAAAAGAATTTCTGCAGCACTCAAGGTTCCTAAGAGCTCAGTGGCCTCCATAATCCTTAAATGGAAGAAGTTTAGGATGACCACAACTCTTCCTCGACCTGACCATCCAACCAAACTAAGCAATCGTGGGAGATGATGACGGAGGTAAAGAAGAACCCCAAGATCACTGTGGCTGAGCTCCAGAGATGCAGTAGGGAGATGGGAGAAAGTTACACAAAGTCAACTATCACTGCAGCCTCCACCAGTCAGGGCTTTATGGCAGAGTGTGCCGACGGAAGCCTCTCCTCAGTAATAGAAATCTGAAAGCCGTATACAGTTTGCAAAAAAACACATGAAGGACTCCCAGACTATGAGAAATAAGATTCTCTGGTCTGATGAGAAGAAGATTGAACTTTTTGGAGTTAATTGTAAGCGGTATGTGTGGAGAAAACCAGGCACTGCTCATCACCTGCCCGATACAATCCCAACAGTGAAACATGGTGGTGGCAGCTTCATGCTATGGGGTTGTTTTTCAGCTGCAGGGACAGGACAACTGGTTGCATTGAAGGAAAGATGAATGTGGCCAAGTACAGAGATATCCTGGATAAAAACCTCTTCCAGAGTGCTCTGGACCTCAGACTGGGCCGAAGGTTCTTCTTCCAACAAGACAATGACCCTAAGCACACAGCTAACATAAAGCAGTGGCTTCAGAACAACTCTGCGACCATTCTTGACTGGCCCAGCCAGAGCCCTGACCTAAACCCAATGGGGCATCTCTGGAGAGACTTGAAATGGCTGTCCACCAACGTTCACCATCCAACCTGAGGGAACTGGAGAGGATCTGCAAGGAAGAATGGCAGAGGATCCCCAAATCCAGGTGTGAAAAACTTGTTGCATCATTCCTAAGACGACTCATGGCTGTACTAGCTCAAAAGGGTGCTTCTACTCAATCCTGAGCAAAGAGTCTGAATACTTAGGAGCATGTGACATTTCAGTTTTTCTTGTTTAATAAATTTGCAAAAATATCTACATTTGTTTTTTTCCCCTTTCTACATGGGGTGCAGAGTGTACATTAATGAGCAAAAAAATTAACTTTTTTATCTTACTAAATGGCTGCAATGAAACAAAGAGTGAAAAATATAAAGGGGTCTGAATACTTTCTGTACCCGCTGTATGTTGTCATTGTTGTGTAGTGTATGCTATACATAGGAAACTAAAAAAAAAAAAAAAGGTACAAAGCATTACAACCAATATAATAATAATTATTTTAATAATATGATTAAGATATATACCTGTGTTTAGTTTTAGATCTCCATCATTGATATTATTGTTTCATATAAAACTTGTGTTGCGAGGCATAGTTCACATTCTGTATGAGGGCTGAAGAGTGTGAGAATTTCCATTACTCCTACAATTGGAACTAACATATACTGCATCTCTGGTAGGTCTATCAGGGTGTTCCTGGCAACACAATTTATGACAGTTCACTATGATGCCAGAACTTGCCAAGCTGCTTTTCAGTGTTGGCCAGAAAACACAGCTCCTGATGTTCCAGGCATGTATGGGTGTGGTTAGTATTTTGAAGTGGTTAGCTGTCTTTTTTAAACTGCTGAAGGCATCATTTCAAGATGAGAATTAGTAAATTTTGCATCCAATGGGTACATTTCATGACTGTACTTAGACGTGGGCAGCAGAAAGACACACTGACTAGCCATAGGAATGCTATCGTAATAGAAAAATATAAAGTAGATTAGTTTACTATTAGAGGGGTTGTCTCACTACAATGATTGCTTTTTATGTTAGAGATCTTGCAAAAACAAGTCACATTGCAATATATGTCCATTAACAGTGTCCTACCTATTCCTAGATATCCCCTCTTGTATGGGCTGCATCAGCTCCTCAGGTCACTATAATTACAGACCTGTTTAGTCTCCCATGGTAGGCTGCCAGCACTGGTTGCTATAGCTACAGACCTGGCTTCTACTGCAGCCTAGTAGAAGCCAGTAAACACGCCCCTGAATTCAAAGTGAAACCAAGAAAACAGGACTAAGGTAAGAAGAATCAATGTAGCGAGAAAACCCCTTTAAGAACTGACAAGTTTAAGACATGTAAGCGACATGGACTTTCTTTGCAGTTTGGAATTCTACTTTTACTGTTTTAAATATATACAATACACCTTTGCTGGACCATGCTTATAGATTGATATTTTCATCTGCTGAGTCTAAGGTTGAACTTTCCATTCTGAACATTTAAATGCAGCAGTAAAAACAGTGGGACTCAATATAGTCAGCAGTTTTATTGTTCCCCCAATTGTTACTTAATATTGTGTGGGTCCCTTTTTTGTTGGAAAAACAGCTCTGACCTATAGAGGCATAGATTCCAAAAGACCTCTTAAAGTGTCCTGGCACAAGGACATTAGCAACATATACTTTAAGTCCTATAAGTTGCAAGGTGGGGCCTCCATGGATTGGATTTGTTTTTTACATACATCCTAACTGTATGGGTGGTGGTGTGGATTCACTGGACCACCTCAAGCGGTGGTATAAGCCACATCAGGGTGGCATCTAAAGAGCCTCCTAGTCTTCTCCAGAGCTGGAACACAACAGAGGCGCACAAGTGGGGAGAGATGCGCATGCTTCGACAGGGACCAGTGAATAGCAACCCAGCATGAGGCTTTGGCATAACTCTTAACACTAAGGGCATGTCCCCATGGCACGGGTTTGCGGACGGTTTTTCAGACGGTTGGCGGTTTGGCAGACCGTCTGAAAAACCGGCTGCAAATGAGCACAACGGGCTTCTATGGAAAAGCCGTGCAGCAGTCCTCACTGCACAGGTTTTCTGCCTGGCGGTTTGAAAGACATTGTGATTTCACATTCTTCTGTCAATATTCTTCCGTCCAATATGTGCATATCATATATATATATATATATATATATAATATATATATATATATATAAAATATATATATATATATATATATATATATATGCAGGGCCGGGACGACGGGTAGGCCAAGGTAGGCGACCGCCTAGGGCGCCTACCTCTGCCTATCCCTAAGGGGCGCCGTCAGGGCCCCGACCCTCGCCGGGCTCCAGGCCACTGCCGTGGGCCTGAAGCGCCGGCGGTCTCTGTGACCGCTTCTGCGGGGCAGGAGAGCAAGCGCTCCCTGCCCCGCAGACAGTGTCGGGCCCGCTCCCCGGAGGATCGCTGGATCCCCCGGTGGAGCTGCAGGGCCGACACAGCGGGGCCGCCGGTCCTCATAGCGCTGAGGACCCCCGCGGCCCCGTGCGCCTCAGCCGGCAGCGTCGCAATGACATGATGTCATCGCGACGCTGCCTCTCCTCGGGCGCACAGCGCGTCACAGGCCGTGCGCCCGAGGAGCTGCCGGAGGAGCGCGTGGCTGAAGAGGACAGAAGAGGAGCGCGCGCCGGGAATTGGGTAAGTATTAATGTTGTTGTTTTTAATGCCTGCCTGTGGCCACCTATATTCTGCCTGTGGCCCCCATACGCCTGCCTTGGCCCCCTAAATCCCACCTGCGGCCCCTATAATGCCTGCCTGCGGCCCCCATAATGCCTGCCTGCGGCCCCCTATAATGCCAGCCTGTGGCCCCAATCAGGCCTGCCTGTGGCCCCCTATATCCCGCCTGCGGCCCCTATAATGCCTGCCTGTGGCCCCCATAATGCCTGCCTGTGGCCCCCTATATTCTGCCTGTGGCCCCCATACGCCTGCCTGTGGCCCCCTATATCCCGCCTGCGGCCCCTATAATGCCTGCCTGCGGCCACCTATAATGCCTGCCTGTGGCCCCCTATATTCTGCCTGTGGCCACCTATATCCCGCCTGCCTGCGGCCCCCTATATCCCGCCTGCGGCCCCCATAATGCCTGCCTGCGGCCCCCTATATCCTGCCTGCGGCCCCCATAATGCCTGCCTGCGGCCCCCTATAATGCCTGCGGCCCCCTATAATGCCTGCCTGCGGCCCCCATAATGCCTGCCTGCGGCCACCTATAATGCCTGCCTGTGGCCCCCTATATTCTGCCTGTGGCCCCCATACGCCTGCCTGTGGCCCCCTATATCCTGCCTGTGGCCCCTACAACCTGCCTGCGGCCCCCTTTAAGCCCGGCCTGCGGCCCCCTAGAATGCCAGCCTGGAGCCCCAAAATGCCTGCCTGGTGCCCCCAGACGCCTGCCTGTGGCCACCATACGCCTGCCTGTGGCCCCTATACGCCTGCCTGAACCCCTAGCTATATACCTGCCTGAGTGCCCCTATATTTATATACCTACCTGTCTAAGGGGACAATATCTATATACCTGCCTGACTGAGAGGGCATATCTATATACCTGTCTGACTAAGGGGACTTATATACCTATAATTAAGGAGTTACTGGAAATGTGAGGAATCTAAGAGATTTGTGTCCAAATACTCAGGGACGAGTCTTGGCCGGGAGCAATTGGCATGAAGGTGTGAACCGGTTGGAGAAGAAAAGGGAAAGTGAACGACGCTGGTCAGAAAAGACGTCTCCGGTGAGTCACTAAATGTAACTGCAGTGTAATCACTTAGATTTCTGCAGAGCCTACAATAAATAGTATCTACCACTATCTGGTCACTGTAAAGGCGGTGGTATATGTAATCAGAGGCCTGTGTACAGCTGATAGTCACATGTGGGGGTCGCGTTCGTCAGGGTCTGGCAGAATTATTTGAGCCTTAAGTAGTAATAGTTTTTGGGTCTTGGTTTTGTAGGAGTGTTTTTAGTAACAATCATTCGTCTGGGAGATTGCTCCATGTATCGGTGGATTATTTAGTGACTGTTATTTAGGGGTATTACACTGTCATACGGAGGGGAGCAATTTTTAAAATGCAAATTTGTCAGGGCTGATTTTCATTGTGCAGTGACTGCTGAGGAGATGGACGGGAGCTATGTGGAATGTGCAGAAAATTAGTGACAGGACCTGCCGCAGGGGTGAGAGGAATTAGTGTGTGTGTTGTGGGGGGGTATTTTTTTGAGAGCGAGGGGGGGGGGGCGCCATTGGCTGTACTCGCCTAGGGCACCAAAATGCCTTGTCCCGGCCCTGTATATGTGCTCATCGAGGAGAAAAGCCGCCCCCACCCCAAAGACGACCGGTATTTGTCCATTGCCCTGTAACGGGCCCTAACAAACGCTCAATTGGATTGACTTTTTGGCAATATAGAGGTTAAAGAGAACTTAGCAGGTGGCTTATGCTACCCTGAGAGCAGGATGTGATTGAGGGATAGAAGCATTGCTATGTGATATGTAGGTTTATCTGATTTGGAGCAGGATTTCTGAGTAAAAAGCAGAGAAAATACCAACCAGACTTCTTAAGAGACAATAGGAGTCCTGCTTACCCCACCTACATACAGTGATTGCCAGCTTTCATTGTATCAGTGTGTATACAGAGATAACTGTCAATCACTATATGTGGGCGGGGTCAGCGGTTTCAGATTCAATATCAAAGATTTTCTCTGCTTTTAACTCAGAAATTCTGCTCCAAATTATATAAACCGATATATCACAGAGCTCAGCTTCTCTCCTCTATTATATAACCCTATATATCACAGAGCTCAGCTTCTCTCTTCTATCATATAACCCTATAATATCACAGAGCTCAGCTTCTCTCTTCTATCATATAAACCCTATATATATCACAGAGCTCATCTTCTCTCATCTATCATATAAACCTATTAATCACAGAGCTCAGCTTCTCTCCCTCTATCATATAACCCTATATATCACAGAGCTCAGCTTCTCTCTTCTATCATATAACCCTATATATCACAGAGCTCAGCTTCTCTCTTCTATCATATAACCCTATAAATCACAGAGCTCAGCTTCTCTACATCTATCATATAACCCTATATATATCACAGAGCCAGCTTCTCTCCTCTTACATATAACCCTATATATCACAGAGCTCAGCTTCTCTCCATCTATTATATAACCCTATATATCACAGAACAACGCTCCTCGTCCTCTATATTATAACCCTATTTATCACAGAGATCAGCTTCACTCCTCTATCATATAACCCTATATATCACAGAGCTCAGCTTCTCTCCCTCTGTCATATAACCCTATATATTACAGAGCTCAGATTCTCTCCTCTATCCTATAGCCCTATATATCACAGAGCTCAGCTTCTCTCCTCTATTATATAACCCTATATATCACAGAGCTCATTTCTTTTATCATTAACCCTTTATATCACAGAGCTCGCTTTTTCTCCCACATCAAAATAATTCAAATTATCACAAGTCACTTCTCCCTCTTCATAAACCCTATATACACAGAGTCAGCTTCTCCCCTCTATCATATAAACCCTATAATCACAGAGTCAGCTTCTCCCCTCATCATAAAACCCCTATATACACAGAGCTCAGCTTCCCCCTTATCATATAACCCTTATATCACAAGCTAGCTTCTCTCCCTCTATCATTGATATTTTAACCAAAGGGGAACAAAAACCCTTTCTGAACCATTATGGCGTGGAAATAATTTAAAGCAGCTGAGTTGCTACCTCTATATGCAAAACACAATGACAAATCATTTAAACCCCAAAAATAAGTGTCTGAACCCCCCGACCAAACTAACACTATTCCAATACAACTTTTACATTGGGGGAGTGTCTTTTTCATAAAAGGGTTAGGAATGAAAATAAACAGCCACCTTGTGAAGAAAATTAAACCCTTTTGCCCTGCTATCAAGTAGCCTCCCGGGCTGGTAAACACACACATTGTTCATTTTTCCTTAAGATTTGTAACACACATTGTGAAATTTTAACAAACACTTTGCCAGCTTTTCTTAAAGATGCAAGCAAAACACATTGACTTTTTTAGCTGTATTTCAAAATTTAACCCTTTTTCCGACTCCATCCTTCCAATCTTTAAAAACCCTTATATCACAGAGCTCAGCTTCTTTATCTATTTATATAACCCTTTTATATCACAGATCCTTCCTCCTCTTCATAAAACCCAAATTTACACAGAGCTCGCTTCCTCCTTTTCCCAAAACCCCCTTAATACAGAGCTCCTTCTCCCTTGTCCTGTTTTGCATAATCCCAACTTTTAAAATAAAAAAGCGGGAGATTTTAAATGTACATGTCCACGCCCATCTCACGTAAGCCACCTCCCCTTTTTGAAAAGCCACCCCCCACTCCACCTAACGTGTAAGGCTCTGGAAGAAACTAAATTAGGGTTTTGGGCGTCACCGCTTCCCTGGACTTCGGAGGGTCTTCGCATCCCCGGAGAGCTGGAAGAAATACTGCCAAACTGTGCCCCAAAGGTAGTTATTTGAACCCTGACCAGGAGTAAACCCCCGTACCAGTGTAGCCTCCCGTAGCCCGGGTTAAAAGCCTCCAATACCAGCGTGCCCCCCAAAACCAGGTGATGCTCCTTTCGCCGGTGGTTCCCCCCCAAAACCAGGTTAGATGCCCATGAGCCCGGCAATCCCACATGAGCCGGCATGCCCCCATACTAATAACGAGAAGCTGCCCGATGCCTCTTTCACAATAACCTCCCTTTCTATGTGGTTTAAAAACCACCCAAGCGGGGGGGCAGGAAAAACGGCCCCCATTATGGGAGTACCGCCAAAACTGGGAGGGTTTTGGCCAAGTAACCCTGGGATTACAGAGCTTGCTTCTTCCTTCTATCAAATAATCCTATAACACAACTCACTCCTCCTTTTATCAAAAACCCTCTATATCACAGAGCTTCCTTTCCCACTATAACCCTCTATATCACAAGCTCGCTTCTCTCCTATCAATTTTAACCTAAATTTTGGGAAAAAATTTGGTACTGGAAAATTTAAAAAAAAAACGGCAAGGCGCACTCCCATGCAGACAACGTAAAAGCTTTTTAGGGTGAGTATATAAGTGAGACTTCCCCTTACGTAGTTGGTTCGAATGTAAGCATGGCCCCACTCTTCAAATCTTGGAAAGGGTCCCTCGAGTCCTCGATGTCAGAATTTGCAATTCAATTTTACTTTTGTAGGGCCAAAAGAAAATTTAAGGAGATGGCAAGGGTCTAGCACTTTCAATAATAGTAGTAATGGCAGTGCCGAATAAAATAAGGGATATAATCCCAAATAGGATTGATCTTTTTTATTGAATAAAAAAAAATATAACCACTGATTAACTTTTAAAATAAGTCAGACCTTTTTTAAATAAGTCTGTAAAAAGAGGGAACAGATGCAACGCGTTTCGCCGATTCACTTGCTCGGCTTCATCAGGCAGTATGTGGCTGCTGCATGGAGTCCATGTTTTAAATATAGCACTGAGTTGAATAAAGTTTGAACAAAAACAGGAAGTTGCTAATAAAGTTTGAACAAAAACAGGAAGTTGCTAACAAACTTTATTCAACTCAGTGCTATATAAAGCATGGACTTCCACGCAGCAGCCACATACTGCCTGATGAAGCCGAGCAAGTGAATCGGCGAAACGCGTTGCATGTGTCTCCTCTTTTTACAGACTTTTTACAAAAGGTCTGAACTTATTTTATAGTCTAATCAGTGGTTATATTTTATTTATTCATTAAGGGGATAAATCCTTTTGGGATTATAATCCCTTATTTTATGCGCACTCCATTTACTACTATTATTGAAAGCGCTAGACCCTTGCTATCTCCTTAAATTTTCTTTTGCCATACAAAAGTAAAATTGAATTGCATATAGCTCCTCTCCTCTATCATATAATCCTATATATCAGAGCTCAGCTCCTCTCCTCTATCATATTACCCTATGTATCACAGGGCTCAGTTTCTCTTCTCCATCATATAACCCTATATAGTTTCAAATTGTGCAGGAGAAAAGCCCTGAGGTTGTTGTACATGGATATGGAACAATACATATAATCGCTTTGATTCCAAGATCAATATCAGGCTGCCTGGCTTCACAGTCCTCCTTTGCTCCAGCACAATATGGTACAAAAAGGGTAATTACTGTATGACAACTTTTGAAAAACAGGAATAAATCCTAACCAAATCTTAGGCACCAGGACTTCGTGCACTAATTAATAAAACCGACACTCTACAATTTGTGTGTTAGCGTGTCAGTTTATTGGCACTTAAAAAGCAATATTTAAAAAACGGATAATGGTATATCCATACAATCTCTACGTGTTGCGCACATTCGCTTGGTGTACTTCCTCAGGACTGATGTACTAGCATTACATGAAAGCCTTTATAGGTTATACACACACTAAAAGGGCGGATCCACATAATATACACAATAAAAATGTACAATCTGTGTGATAGCAAACGCTACAATCAACAACAATATAACACTTTTATAAAACATTCTAAAATCATTTGCAGATAAAAACCTTTTAGGTGGATCTATGCTGCAGCATACAAATGTCCAACAGCGATGGTAGCTGGTCTATGTTTACCCGTAAATGAAAACGTGTGCGCTACGCAAACAACGTAACCTTCCTACGGAACTTGTATAGCTAACAATATAAAGCATGTTTGCTACGCAAGCAACATAACTTTCCTACAGAACTTGCGTAGCTGTAAGTGAAATGTAACATCCATATGAATACCAGGACCCAAGGTTTTGTGCTATCCAAATAAGCAACATCTTTCATTGCTCCATGGTTCAGTTCTGATGTTCCTGTGCCTATTGTATGCCCTTTTGGCAGTGGAAAATGTCAGTAAAAGTTTTTTGACCAGTTGGCAACTATGCACAGCAAGCTGCTGTGTATTGTGTGTCTGGACACCTTTAATCATAGCCAGCCTTAAAGGGGTTTTGCCACGAAGGCATTGCATGCCTGTTTTGTCCAGCTTCAGCTTTCAGTACGCTCAAAAGGGGCATGTATGATTTGTTTGAACTGCATATCATGTGACCCAGCAGGCTGACAGCACCATGCCTTTTTCCACAGTCTGCTCTTTCTTGCCTTCCAACATAGAGGTCCTAGGTTCAGATCCCTACAGGAACCAAACCTGTTTTGTTTTTTTTGTCTCAATGAACAGACCTGATTGAGGTTTCTTTTTATGTATTTGCACTGTTTGAATAATTATTGAGGAGCAGGGCCACTGTACAGGGGGTACAGCCGGTACTCCTGTACGGGGCCCGGTAGAATAAGGGGGCCCGCTGCGAGCAGGCCCCCTTATTCCTTATGAAAAGGGGGCCGGGCCCGC
>JAODAL010036033.1:0-42215 GCA_025379985.1 Phyllomedusa bahiana
AGCAGCTTCAAAAACTTGTCTGCTGCTATGACAAGGCATTTTTGCAGCTGCTCTTTTAACATGACGTAATTGCCTGTTGGAAAGAGTCCTCAATTTTCCCTTATCAGCACGCACACGTGTGTGCTGTGAATCAGCTACATACTTCTTGATTGTGCGATGATCACGACGAAGGGTCTTGGCAATGTTAATTATAATCATGCCTTGACCTAAAAACTCCACAATTTGTTGCTTCTCAGCAGCCGACACATCCTTTTTCTTTCCCATTTTGGCTGAAAATGTAGGCTGTTTAATAATGTGGGACAGCCTTCTTAAGTAGTTTTGCCTTTAATTGGACACACCTGCCAAACTAATTAGCACAGGTGTCTGCAAATGCTTTCAGTGATATAAAGAGCCCTGACACACATCACCATCAAGGAGTTTAAATGACAAACAAAGAAATTATTACCTTATCACTCCTAAACACTTTTTGCATAATAATTTGGAACACAGTGTATATAAAATGAACTATAATATGGGGGTAACGAAAATAAACAAATAAAAATGAATTCAATGAGTTCATTTTTATTTCTTTATTTTCGTTACCCCCATATTATTGTTCATTTTATATAGAGATCGGTACAACTTCGTGAATCTTATCATTTGATTTCTGGCATGTACAGTTTTATTATACATTGCATTAGAAAACCCATAAGAGTGCTGCTCGCTCTCCCATTGGCCCAAATAATCGCGCCTCTTTTAACTTAGCCAATCACAAACAGAGCTCGCTCTGCATTTCTTTTCCCCATAGAACTCTATGAGATAAGTAGCTCACCCGCTGATTGGCTAAGCAGGACGAGCCCCTCTTCCCCACAACCAATCACAGTACTAGAATATTTCCCATAGACAGTAATAACTTTTAGGGCGCCCTTCTATCGCGCCCTTCTTGCTCCACTCAAAATAGACACACTACATATGATTGGTGGATTCATATCTGCCGCCTGGTCTCAACCAATCAGCTCTTTTCTGCCTTTTTTACTGTATTTTGAACTGTCCCTCCTTTTCATTTGATTGGTCAATAGTGTTGAGCGATTATTATCGACAAAGTTGAAATTGGCACGGTATTTACGTTGATCGGATTTTTTAGATCAGGTTTTGTATATGTAGTATGGCAATAATGCCGTGATCCGGGTCGGGCTTTATTGGAGCAGTCTGTAGAGTTGGGTGGGATGGGCTGCTCCCATATCCAGTCCTGGGCTTACCAGCCCTATATAAGGCCAGCAGGCTCAGGTGAGAGGGGGTGTGGTTCCTTTCCTTGGTCAAACTGCTCAGAGGAGCGAATGTTTGCAGGAGAGCCAGAGCTGGGCCTTGCACTCCATAGAGGGAACGACTGAAACCTGCATGCGGTTGCCTTGCCCAGAGATTCAGAGTACGGTATTGTGCTGATACCAGTGACTGTGTTTTCAGATGTCTTTTGTTTGGCTGAAGCAAGCCTGCCGTTGAATTTTCATGTTTTGTGGAGTGCTACAATTAACTTTGCCGTGTTTCACACTAAAGGACTGCTTCCCTTTGAGCTAATCCCTACACCGTATACATTTCAGATATGTGTTTTTTTTCACTTTGGCACAGGCCAGCTGTGTTGATAGAGCCACCTTGCAGTTAAATTTGAATCCAGCAACTTTGTAGTCACCACAGGTGTACTGATAGGTGCCAAAAATACCTTTTAATATCTGTATACATTTCAGACAGGTGTTTTTTTTCACTTTTGGTCAGTCAAGCTTTGTTGATAGATCTACTTTGCAGTTAAATTTGAATACAGCAATTTTGTAGTCACCACAGGTGAATTGATAGGTGCCAAAAAATACCTTTTATTATCCCGTATACATTTCAGATACGTGTTTTTTTCACTTTGGTGCAGGCCAGCTGTGTTGATAGAGCCACCTTGCAGTTAAATTTGAATCCAGCAACTTTGTAGTCACCACAGGTGTACTGATAGGTGCCAAAAATACCTTTTAATATCTGTATACATTTCAGACAGGTGTTTTTTTCACTTTTGGTCAGTCAAGCTTTGTTGATAGATCTACTTTGCAGTTAAATTTGAATACAGCAATTTTGTAGTCACCACAGGTGAATTGATAGGTGCCAAAAAATACCTTTTATTATCCTGTATACATTTCAGACAGGTGTTTTTTTCACTTTTGGTCAGTCAAGCTTTGTTGATAGATCTACTTTGCAGTTAAATTTGAATACAGCAATTTTGTAGTCACCACAGGTGAATTGATAGGTGCCAAAAATACCTTTTATTATCCCGTATACATTTCAGACAGGTGTTTTTTTTCACTTTTGGTCAGTCAAGCTTTGTTGATAGATCTACTTTGCAGTTAAATTTGAATACAGCAATTTTGTAGTCACCACAGGTGAATTGATAGGTGCCAAAAAATACTTTTTATTATCCCGTATACATTTCAGATACGTGTTTTTTTCACTTTGGCGCAGGCCAGCTTTGTTGATAGAGCCACCTTGCAGTTAAATTTGAATCCAGCAATTTTGTTTTGATTTGAGGGATTTGAGAATAGCTGTGATTTGCCGTCTTTTAATATGAGACATTCCAAAACGCTTCCAGACCTTCTCAAATTTTTATCTTTCTGAACAGGGAGCACAATTCAGGTGGTAAGCGAGCAAAAGGGGTAGGACATGGATGAAGGTACGAAGATACAGGTGCTCCTTCCAGTGCTGGCGACAACACACGCATGCCAGCGGATCGTCAGTTGCAGGACCAATCAGGCCTGTCTTCGCTGGTCAGGGCCCGGTTGAATCTAGTAAAACGAACACGTCGCCAATCTGTTCATCAGTGGTTCAATGCAACCTGCATCCAGCAGTCTTACCTCCTCGACCTCCCATCACGGGCCACAAAAGTCCGTCACAGCATCATCCAGCATCCGTCCAACATGAAGCGTCCCAAATGTCAACTTGTTACCCACCACTGTAGATATTCCATTTTCTAAGAACCTCTTTGATGACAAAATGCGTTTTGGGGCATGTTAAAAGAACAAGAGGCCAAAAGGATGATTTTCTCTGCTCTGTCGCCCAGTTTACTGATGCCATCAGAAGGAGGAGAAAGGAAGCTGGTCATCGGCAAAAATCCCGGGCTCGTCGGACGCCTTGCAGTCCCTCTTGCTTGTAGCCCCAGCTCCTTGGATGCCAGGAATGTTTCCAGGACGACCAAGTTCACCTGTGCTGATGATCTATGAATGATGAAGACATTGCGGTAATCCAATTTGGTCTTTTCATGCGAATTTGCTTGCGAGCGCTTCATCACTGGACGAGAGGAAGAAGATGGGGTAGTGTCAGTTCGGGACCCGCCTCAAAAAAGAGAGGGCGTTGCATAAGTCCACTGATAGATTCAGCCAGCCACGGTCAGAGGAACCCCCTCCTCGCTTATAGCCGTCAAAAAGGTCCAGGAACCTCTCAAGCCTGGCCTTCTTTGAGCAAGCCTCTGATTCACCCACATGTCATATGCCGCCTTTGCCGTAAACTGCATAGTAGAGGCAAGACCTTAGGTGTTTTACCCACCACAACATTCTAGTCCCACATGCAGCGAATGCATGAGTTGATAATGGAGGCAACACTTGGTCAAAAAAGTGCCATACCGATGCCGGCCTCCAACCACTGTCACACCTTGTCTCAACCTTCCTCCTCCGCCACCAGACCAAGCGTTCCTCAGCTGCCCATGCCCTCTCAGAGTCATGATCAGGGATCAGCCTCCGCTCAGCCCTCCACTGTCGCTCCGATAACCCACCAGCACCACCAGGAGACCATCCTATCCCCTTTCACCTTCCACCAGTTTGACGACCTTCATTTCCGTAGCAGCGGCCAGTCTAGCAGCCAGCCTCTGTCTTCTCAGGTTTGGGAGCAGAAAAACACTTTAACCCAAACCATCCCAAAGCCAAAAGCCTAGAAAGGTCGGCATTGCCAGGCTTCACTGCTTGGAAATGTGTCCCCTTTCCGTCTAGTGACTCGATGGGTTTCCGCCCCATCATGGCCCTTGCCTGCCCCCAATAACCAGTGTGGCGAGCATGCATTTCTTTGCCAGAAAAGCCGTCCCTCCCTGGCCAGCCACGTGTCCATCTAAAATTTCAGCGGTTGTCAGGCATCTTGTCCGAAAAGTCCATCTGACCACCGACACATGGACTAGTAAGCAGCGGCCGCAGGCCGCTTATCTCTGTTGACAGCTCACTGGGTGAGCAGGTGGGTGTCTCTGGGGGTTACGGTGGCTCTCTAGTCTCGTCACAACGCTCTGAAACTCTTTCAAAACCGCAGGGATTGTGCAGGTTCTTTTCTCCCCCCAATGTCCTCCTGGTGGCATCACGTTCCCAAGAGAAACCAGGCCGTGTTTGAATGAATCTGTCTTGGAGACCGTCCACACACAGTCAGATCTGTGAGACGGCTCTCTGAAACGAGAATCGACTGCGAGTGGCTGGGTGACAAAAACCTTGTGCCAGCAAGGTTGTTGTCGATAACGGCGAAATCAGTTTGCCGCTCCCTTAATATCGGTAGGCTGGAGCACATCCCTTGCCTGAGCACATGTCATGAACCTTGTCTTCCAGAAATTTTCTAAAAGAGCTAACCGCGCTCTATACTGGCCTGCTGAGGAAGTCTCGAAGTCTAAAGTATCGCACTGCCGCCGTTCGCATACCCTGCTTCCGTCTGCCTTCAGCGTTGCAGCGTCCAGCTCAGCCTCGTCCGTCAACCGTCTCAATTTGTTTGATGGTGCAACATACCTTGAATTACACCCGTCCACATGCCTCGTCCAAGCGATTGTGGCAGCAGCGCAATGCCATTACCGCATACGTAGTGACACATGGCCTTACAAGCAGCGGTGCGGAACCTCGGTGTGTTGACCACCGAGAGTGAGTAGGTGAAAGAGCTCTGCACCAATCCTTGCCAGTTTTTGAAGAAGCCACCAAAATGGTCAGTGTGGACAATGCCCTTTGTCAGCAATGTCCCATTGTGGTGACCATTGTGAGACGTATCGTCTGACACTTCGAAACAGGTCCCGCCAGCGACGGAGGGAGGATACGACAAGATGCGGTACGACGGAGCCTTACTCTCCGTCAAATACCATCAAGGCTGACATTAATCACCATTTCATCGGTCTTCATTAGCAGTTGGTTCCGGGGTCCAGGCTATTCAAGGCGCGCATCAGCCTCTCAGGGTGCATCATCTCAGGCAAGGTCATGGGCTGTGTTGAGCTGTGCCGGAGGAAGCGGAGGAGGAGGTATTCCTTATACACCGACGTTACCGACGTCCCTAGGCCTTGGAAAGAGGGGGCGCGAATTTGCGGCGGAGGAGAAGATGAGGATATCAGTTTGCTAGTGCCCCCCTCAACCCAGAGGCTTGGGAAATCAAGGCGTTCCATCTCACATGGTGATTGGATCCCATTTCCTCCAACATGATCCGTCCAGCATTAAGGCCTTCAAAATGAACAACAGTTACTTGGGTGTCCACCCTCCTGGATCCCCGGGTTCAAAACAAAACTCACCCACCCCAAATAGAAGTAAAAATGCAAGGAAATGGAACCTTGCTGATTGATCAACTGGAGAACATCTGTTTGCGTCTGCTTCACGTTCCCCAAATGTCACGGTGAACAACATCACGACGTGACAGCAAAGAGTGCCAAGTAGGCTTAGCGCAGCAGCAGCAAGGTGGCAGAAGCCTAATTGGTTACCTCTGGCAATCTTTGTTTACCACTCACCAAACGCATGAATGCGGCAACACCAACACAAAAGGACAGCTTAAGATCATGGTGCAACTATCTGCGTCTCAACCCGATGTTTTGATGTTTTCCCGGCCCCAATAGATTCGGGGTATCCAAAATGGACAAGGGCCCCGACGGCCCCAGCCATAGAGGTGTTGTTCCCCACAGCCAGCTCTATCTGACGGACCTTCGCAAGCTGGAGGAGTCATTACAGAAAAACCATCCGTTTTTCCCACAGATAATGGGGTCTTTTGATTTTTCTCAAGATAAATCAGTGGATCTTGATGTTGTGGCCCCCCAATTGCCCCAGGTCACCCATTTGTTGCCCGCTACTTCACATTCCCTTTTTTAAAACCCGGGAAATTTGGTTTCCTTTTGAAAACTTTTTTTTAAAATGATCTTTTTCTTAACTGCAATTTTTATTCCCCTTTTTCCCAACATTTTCTTTTTTGGGGGTGAGGAGACAAAAAAGGGCCCGGGCAAATTTTTAATGACAACCCACCAAATTCCCAAATTTACTCATTTTTATTTTAAAAAGTTTTCGCTTGGGGGTTCTTTTTGACATTTTTGCTGGGGAGATCCAGCAATAATTTTGGGGTCCTTTTGGGGAAACCCAGAAATTTGACTTCAAAAATTTGGCATTTTCCCTCAAAAAAATTTTTTAATAGGGCTGAAAATATATTTAAAAATTTTTTGGGGTCATCCCACCCTTTGAAATGCAGCAATCCCTTCCCCGGGCCTTTATTATAAAAAAAAAATGTTGTTTCTAACAAACATTTGTTTTCACCAATTTTTGCCCCAAGGGAGTGGCTAAAGGGGTTAAGTGCTGCCCGAAACGGGAATGGGGTTTTTAAGAACATTTGTTAATGGACACATTTTTGAAAAAAAACAATTCATTTTGCAATATCTTTAACATAGCTATCAACCCCTTTATTGAGAAAACCCAAATTAATACAATAAAAAAAAAAGGAGAAAAAAAGACAGGGGGGAAACATCCCTTTTTTTTAAAAAATTTTGTTTTTCTAAAATTTTAAAGTATTTAAAAAACCCTTGCATGTCCCAAAAAAAGGCTGTTAAAAAAATTCCCCCTAAAAGGTAAAAAGGGGAAGGTACGGGAAAACTTAACCAGTTTAGGGGTTATTCAAGGGAAAAGGGAGTATGGAGCACGGACGAGAACAAAGTAAAAGGGCCCCCAATTTCCCCCAAACAGGGGGAGAAAAATTTGAGAAAAAAAAAATGCCAAGATAAATTTGGCACCTGGGGTGTAAAAGAAGCTTTTAACCCCCCCAGTATTTCCAAGTGAACTAAATTTGGTCCACACTCATACGGAGGGGGCAAGCGCTACCCAGGTATTGACTTGTACAGGGGAAGGTGGAGTTCCCCACTTCCGTTTAGGGGGCCTCTGAAAAACCCCCCGGAAACATTTTTCTTGGGCGGCTTCATCGGGGGCTTTTTAAACCGGGTTTTTTTAAATAGATGACGGACGCCAGCCGGGCTTTAAAACCGCACCCACTGTAACTCCCACCCGGGGTCATGTTTGGGGCCCAGGAAAAGGTATAGTCAATCCCCCAGAAAAAACTAAAAGGGGTGGTTGAAAGATTTCCTTTTTCCGGCATTTTTAAATGGGGGGGTCATGCGGGTTTTGGGGGCCCTCATGCCGCGTTCCGGGAAACGGGGATTTTCAATTTTTCATTAAAAGTAACATGTTTGGTTCAAATCATATTTGCCTTTGGCACTTTTTAATTTTGTGGGTGATGCTTTTTAAAGGGGTTCAGGCTGGGGTTTTCAAGGGGGATAGTAAAGGGGTCTTGACTTTTTTTTTTGGGAAACTTTTTTAACCCTAAGGTGTTCCCTAAGATGTACACGTATCCTTTTGGGACGTTGTGGATTTTAAAATTTAGCTTCTCCAGCCTTTTTTTGGGGGGGGAAATAATAAAGGGTTGTTGTTGCCCTCCCATAGACTTTTAAAAGGTCACGCGCTTTAAACGATGCTCACTATCGAAAAACCTTTCGATAGCGGCCCCACTACGACTATCGATCTTTTCTCGAAGCCAACCCCAAAACGCTCAACACTTTAACCACCAGTATTCCCAAATAAGCTCAATTTGGTTTCCCCACTCATACGGGGGGGGGGGAAGCGGGTACCCAGGGGCTTTTAAAATGTGTACTGAGGGAAGGGTGGAGGGCTTACCCCCACTTCCGCACTCTGCTTTAGCACGACCCGTTTTCGTTGCTGCTCATAAGGGCATTTTACCCCACCCACTGTAAAGGGCTGGCCCTGGGGAGCTGGGCCTCCGTGTTAAAAGATGGGGTGACGGGAGCACTGGTCCACCCCGGGAGGGGGAAAACAAACTTCAAATTTTCTTAAAAAAAAACAGATTTGAAAAAGGTGTTTCTGTGAGGTTAAAAGGGGGAGTGTCAAAAAGGGTTTTCCAGGCTTGGGCACAAATTTGGGACAATTTGAGGCTTAAAATTTTCTGGGGTGGAGTCACTATGGGGTCGCATCATTTGATCTCCAGGTAATCAATGAAGAAGGATTTGGAGAAAAATGAAACCATTGAATTGATTGGCTGAATCAGTCTCAGAAGCCAGGAGGGCAAATGTCTTCTCAACTAAGAAGTGTTTTGGGGATGATTAGGACATTTGTATTACTTATGGTGTGTGCGGACGAATTAACACATCTACACGTGTAAAAAATACCTTTAAAAACTGCAGGGAGGGGTGTATGTTGTATGTTATCACACTTGGAAAAAAAAGCAAAATGGTAATAATGTAAAACTATAAATAAAACTTCCCTAAATAAATTCTGCAAACAAATGTCAGTTACCAAAAAATATACTAAATGAGAGTCACTGTACAAAATAGCATAGTGCCACTTTGTGATCTGTTGGTCAAACAGGTTTAGGGGTCACAAAGTGCTGTGGCCACTGGAGACAGGTATAGTCTATGTCCAGTTCAACTAAAATGGTGGTTGAAAGACTCCTTTTTCCGGCACTTTTTAATTTGTGGGTCATGCAGGTTTAAGGGTCATGCTGTGGTGCAAGACAGGGATAGTGAATGGTCTGTGATTTTTTTTCTGTGGCTTTTATAACCTAATTGTCTTGCCTAAGATGTAGCACGTATACAGTTTGCTGTTGTGGATGTTAATTCCAGCTTCTCCATCCCTGTTTGGGTGTAAGAATGAAGTCCCATAGACTTTAATGGTCATTGGCGATAATCTATTATCGACTATCGGATATCTTATTGATAATTGCCGATATCGACTATCGACCCGATGACGATAGTCAACGTAATCGCTCATCACTATTGGTCAACACTACTCCATAGGTTATAATGGTTCAGTTTCGCTCCTTTTCTGATTGGTTGTTTTTTGCCGACCAATGAGAAGAGCTTACAGAATTTGAATTACTGTATTTCCCAGCAGTTTTCAATATCCCAATTCCTGATGTAGCGCCGGTCTCGGCGACAAACACGTTGTTAGGGATTTGATTGATGTCTGTTTTTAAAAGGTTTTAGCTCTTTTACAGAGAATGTTTTACACTTAATAAAAAAGATTTATTTACTAATACTCCGTGCCGCAAGGAGCTGAGATTTCAGTGCCCCGATCTCTCCATAGACTACAATGGAACAAAGTAGCTCGTACTCTGATTGGCTGGGATAGCCAAGCCGCCGGGGGCTAGCTCAACCAATCAGCTTTTTTCTGCGTGTTTTACTGTATTTTGAACTGTCCTGCCTTTTCATGTGATTGGTCAATACTACTCCATAGGTTATAATGGGTCACTGTCGCTCCTATTCTGATTGGTTGGTTTCTGCCGACCAATGAGAAGAGCTTACAGATTTCGAATTACTGTATTTCCCGGCAATTTCCAATATCCCAATTCCTGATGTTGCGCCGTTATTGTTTTTTTGTTAGTGATTTTATTTATGTATTTTTTAGAAGGGTATAGCTCTTTTTCAAATAATGTTTTACAGCTAATAAAAACAATTTTTTAATTCATACTCCATGGCTCACAGAGCTGATAGCTGAGATTTATTTCTTGAGCAATCCTATATATTTTCCCTTTAATTTTAAATGTTCCACTTTTTCACTACATTTAATCGCTTTTAGACAGCTTTGATTTTTCTATTTATTCATTCATTCATTCATTTGAAAGACAACTCTTTTTGCTATTCACTAACATGTTTAATGATTTTTCGCTGTTTTCCAGCCTGTCTCGAATCGGAATACATGTTGGGCGCAGTCCCTTCTGCGCCTAAGTCCCGCACTGCGCCTCACACACTGGCGAGGCGCGGTGGACTTTACACCACATGTATGAGCGCACCTCGGGCGCCGACATACATGAGGCGCAGCTTTCACGTTCGATCTGGCGAAAACGGGCGCTCCGACGCGCCCATTATGTGTGATCGAGGGGTCCAGTTTGTATCTAAGTTTTGAAATGAATTCTGGGGGCACTTGGGCATCTCTTTGTCATTTTCCTAATGGACAGACAGAATGGACTAACGGACAGACAGAATGGAAGAATCAATCTCTGGAACAGTTTTTACGATGCTATGTTTCTGATATCCAAGAGACATGGAGGCAGTTTTTACCATTTGCAGAATTCGAGATTAATATTTCCACTACAATGCTGCCGTTCTTCTGTAAATACGGGCTTAACCCTTGTCACCTGTTGTGTCTAAGAGTCCACCAACCCCTCCACAGAACTTACCTACAAACTACTGTACACACTCTGGGTTCAGGCTCTTCAGAACCTGGTTGAAGCTCAAGATAACCAAAAGCACTAACAAAAAATGTTCTGTAGGGCCTGATTATGTTATGGGGGATAAAGTTTGGTTATCTACGAAGAATACAAAAAATATTATGTGGGGATAGAGATACACTTGTTCTAAAGGGAACTCCCCACAAAATACATGATATTTCAAAAAAAACAAAAGTAGGGGACCATGTATTAAAATTTAACTTTTAATAGTAATATTAAAGGAGAGGGAGAAACAAAAAGCCAAAAAAAACAAAAAAAAAACAAAGTATACGGAGGGGAAAGAACCCCCCCCCCCAAAGGAAAAAAATAGGAACCGGGATAGAAGACCATAAAGTCCCTACTTGACCTACCCTTACCCTATATACATACAGGGAAAAACACCCCAAAAAGGGCGGTCCTGTCAGGAACCTTTCCCTAAGGTGAAAAAGCCCTACATATGAAAAATGCTATCCTGTCCCAAAATTAAACCTGTCCCGACATGTTTCTGTCCCTCAAAGACACTTCCTCAGGGGACTAAATGTGGAGGAATATTATAACAGGGAAAATATGCAAAAGTGTTCCTAAAATAAAGTAAGGACTAACTAATACAAAGGGCCAGATGAAAACAAATCAAATCTCTAAGTTTAACCTCTTTACAGGGTAAGTGGAGACGAGTAACTCCATATATAGCTAGGGAGTGGTATGATTCCCACTAAATCCCCTTTACCGTAATGTGGAGGGAGGCAAGGGTGGTATGAATTCCTTACCCCACCCAACCAATCGCGCCAAATTGAGGCCAACATATATCAGAAAAGCTATATACCGCGAGCTAAATATAAAAATCCTTTCTCACTGATGTTCCAATGGTCAACGGGTGGAGCCCGCGACCCCCGTCCGGGGTCGGCGGGGGCAACCCGTGGTCCCCCGCTACAGAGCGGGCACACACCGCCCGGCATGTCGGGGGTGGGCACGCTCCCCGGGACCGGCTCCCACCTTCGAGAGAACTTACCAGCCGCGTCCTGTCTCTGCTCCAGACTCCGCCGCGACCGTTCCCGACATCTTTAAGTGAGCTGGATGCATAGGTGAGGCAGGCGGCTCTGTTGAAATTTAACAGGGCAGTGCACCGTATCTCTTCGGGCTTGTTTATATAGGGTCACTGACCTTATTTAGCTGCCGCTTCCTGGGCAGGTATGCCGGAATCTTTTAGTGCATTTAGCCTGACCTGAGGAAAGCGTTCACAAACCTTGTTTGGACTTACCGTGTAACCAGTTTACTGTTAGCTTCCGTTCCTCGACCACGCATCTTGCCGCCTGTCCTGACTACTGCCTGTCCATGACCACGAACCATAAAATTTGCCCGCCTGCCCTGACCGCTTCTGCCTGTCCACGGACTACGAGGCCTGCCTGACGATTCTGCACCACGCTATACTTTGGCTGCCGACCGCAAGGCATCGTCACGTCGGGGTAACGCAGACCTGGTAGACTACCGCCGCAGCAAGTCCATCCCGCTTTGCGGACGGGCTCTGGTGAAAACCGGGACCACCTACTTAGATTCCGTCCCTGGCATGGCTTATTATGCCATCGCTTGCCGGCGTGGGTGTGGTCAGTGGATCCATTCTACGTCTGGGTACCGTAACAGAGAGAAGATACCGCCATGGATCGGACCGCCAAAGGTGCCACTGCCGTCCGTGCTGACCTCCACCGAATTGTGGCCCAGCAGTCGCAAAGACTCGCTCCCTGCAGAGCCCCAGCAACTCAGCCATCTCTCTGCCATGATGCAACTGTTCCTGGCGACCCAGCAGCAGACCCGGCTCCTGTGGCTCCCGCTGCCCCTCCGGTTCAGCTCCTGCCGACCGGGGTCACGGCTCCGTTGTCTATGCCATCAGGATATCGATGGGGACTCCAGGGACCTGCAGGGGCTTTATCCACCCAATGCTCCCTGCATATGTCGACTTAATGGCAAGCCAAAGTTTCTGTACCGACTACTGTCTAAGGTGGACGTTCGTGCTCAGCCTTTCTCTCGGGAAAGCCCTGGCCTGGGCTACTCCCCTCTGGCGACAGGTGTAATAGATCCGGTCACAGCCAACCTGCTGTGGCCTTTCCTCCACTGGAGTTCAGTGCGTATTCGAGGAACCGGCACGGTTCATCTGACCCGAGACCGCCTTGCTAAACCGACGACAAGGGGATTCTTAGCGTAGGCGACTATGCCGTACGTTATTTGTCCCCCGCGCAGCTTGTGCTTCCCGAGTAGAGTCTGATGCGAACTGTGAGAGCGGGCGTGACTGCCACCTTCAAGAAGGCCTACTCCTGCCGCGTCAAGGATGCCCTGATCTGCCGGGGATCCTACGTCTTCCTTGAGTTGACCTTATCTCGGAACGCCAGGAGGATCTCCGGCAGGATTGGGAAACAGGCTTAGACCCCGCCCGTCTCCCTCGTCTGGCTCCAGTATTTCAAGACGTCCGGCCTCGTTTGCCCTCTTCACCTGCCGCCGAGGAAGCCATGGAAGTGGATAGAGCCCAACCTGTCTACACCGAGCTAACCAGAAGGACGCCAGCGAGGTGAGGAAAGTTCTTTGTTCTGCTATCGTGTGGCAGTGCAGGACCATTATCCAGACGATCCTGCCCACGCGTGCCTCACGTCCGGGAAACGGGCGCACCTTCGGGTACGTAGCGAGGGCGTCCCTAGGTAGAAGCAAGACCTCTCTCGCCCTGATCCATGCCGTGATCGTCGGCCAATGGGCTGGTTCACAGTTTCACGCTACGCTTTCCTGGACTCTGGGTCTGCTGGAAATTTCTTGGACGCTGGCCCTGGTTGTCCCAGCATTAAGCTCCCTGTGATCTAGCCCTGGAGAAAGCCCCTCCTACTCATCTCCTCTGTCAGTGGTGAGATTCTCAAGGATCTCCAATCGGTTCCTGGACTGTGCCTCTGGTTCTACAAGTAGGGGGTTAGCTGCACAAGGAGGGAGACTTGCGTTCTACGTACTACCCCGTTCCTCATCGTCCATTCTCCTGGGTCTCCCATGGTTGCAACGCCTTGCTCCCAGTGGCTCGACTGGGCAGACGGTGTGCGAAGTCCTGAGTTGGGGTTTGGAGTATACAACTCTGCTGTTTGGTGGCACTTCGCCGGTGCTTACGCTTTCCTGGGTCGTCTAAGTCGCTGAGACGGGCCTCGACACAATGTACCAGCGACCCTTCGCAGACGTCTTCTCTGTGAAACAAGCTGAGACGTTGCCACACCCATCGCCCATATGACTGTCCTATTGATCTGGTGCCAAGGGATGTCTCCTCCACGTGGCAGGGTTACCCACTGTCGGAACCTTAGACCCTTGCGCTATGTCTACATATATCAAGGGAAATCTTCCAGAATGGGGTTCATCCTCAAGTCATCCTCTTCCAGCTGGAGCCGGGTTTTTTTGTTCCTTCCCCTTTTTTTATTATTCGTGGCTAGAAGGCGGTACCTCTACGTCCTTGCATAGACTAATCGATGCTGCTGGGCCTGTGTCTTAACGTTGGTCTTATACTCACTAGGGGCTATCAAGCAATAGACACCCGCTACCCTTCTGCCCCTGATCACGGAGCTTTTTGAGCCGGCTGCGAAGAGGCTTTGCACAAGATCTTTACTAAAACTGGAGTCCTGCGAGGGGCCTTATCCTCATTCGGATACGTGAGGGCGTGAATGGAAGACCGCTGTGGTTCAACACCCACGACGGGCAATTCGAAGTATATGGTCATGCCCTTCGCGGCCTCTGCGAATGCACAACGTGCTCGTCTTACGCAAGAACGTTCGTGTGCTATGTCATCTTCCTTGGGGACCTCGCTGTAAACGCTTGCGTGGTTTGTGTATCTAGTCGACAGTCTGTGTGTTCTACCCCAACCTTGAGTCCATCAAGTTCACGTACGAACAAGTCCTCAGCGTCTAAGGGCCAACCGCCTTTATCGCCAAATTGAGAAATGCGTGTTTCTTCAGCAGAGTATACCATTCCTCGGCTTCATCATTTCCGACAATGAGGGACATGCAGATGGACCCCATAAGTGTCCGCGTCCTTCAGGCACGCCCCGTTGGGCGTTCTTCCGCGCCATACAAAGATTCCTGGGGTTCGCCAACTACTATAGGCAGTTTATACAACATTTCTCACTCGCTGGCATCTCCAAGTGGCTTTGACCAAGATGAAACGCCAATCCAAAGCTCTGGACCCAGCGGAGAGGTAGCCTTCTCTAAGTTAAAGTCTGGCGCCTTCGCTCTCTGCCTGCTACTCTCCCGGCCATATACAGTACCAAACCATTTTCCTCGAGTCGACGCCTCTCGGTGGGGGCGGGGCGGCGTACTCACCCAGAAAGGACCAAGGCAACAAAAGACCCTCCACTTGCGGCCGGTTTTTTTCTAAATTTTCCTCTGCTGAAAGGAATTTTTTTTTTTTTTTATTTTTTAAAAAACCAAAACCCCCTTCTACGTTCGACCGGGAGATTACTGGCCATCAAGCTGCATCTGGAAGAGTGGCGGTATCTACTTGGAGGGGCTCGTCACCGGTCAGCATTTATACCGACCATAAAAAACCTGCTATATCTTCAGACGGGCTCATACGCTTAAAGCCACTGCCAGGGTCGTTGGTCTCTCCTTCTTTCCCGGTTTAATTTTCTCATTAATTTCGCCCTGCGGAACGAAATGTCAAGGCTGACGCTCTCTCCCGTGCTTTCGGATTGTGACTGGGGGACGAGTCCACCCACGTCACATTCTCACCAGAAAGGCTATCTCTGCCGCACGGTAGACCTTACAATGCTTCCCCCCGGCAAGACATAGTTCGTTACAGTCCAGCTCTCCGGAAAGGAAGAGTTTGTCTTTGGGGTCATTGCTCCGTATGGCGGGGTCACCCAGAGGGCAGAGGTCTTGTTCCCTCATCTTCAGGTTCTACTTGGTGGCCGAAGCTCTAGCCCAGTTGTTCGTGTGTTCGTGGAGTCCCTGCCGCTTCCTGTGCCAGGACCAGTATCCTCGACTCAAACCGGCAGGTCTGCTCCTTCCTCTACCGTGATTGACCTAGCCGCGTTCATTGGGAGACCATGTGGCCATGGATTGATTATCACGGATCTCCTTCTGCTTGCTCGGGCAAACACCAGTGTTTTGGGTGCGGACACGACCGGTTTTCAAAAATGTCCCCACTTCACTCCTCTGCGGGCCTGCCCTCAGCCCCGCCGCCTTGCCAGTTTATTTTTTCTTCATATTTTTGGCTGTATGGTCTAGCTTCTCGGCACTATAGTGTAGGACCGGGTGGTCGTTCAATTTGTCTCCAGAATTCTGGACGCTCTCCTGCAACCAACTGCAAGTATGAAAATTTGGACTTTTGTCGCCTACCACCCCGCAGTCAATGGGGCAGGTTAGAGAGAGTCAAACCAGACCCTTAGGTTTGCTACCTGCGCCACTGTGTTCTAAGGCGCGCGCCAGGATGAATTTGATCAGCCTGTTGCCATGGGCCGAGTTCTCCTATGAACTCATTGGACTTCGCAGAATGAAAGGGGTTGTACCGCACTCCTTTGCCGGAGATGCTCCTCTTCTTTTATGTGAGACTACGGGCGACATCCCCGCGACCAGACCCCTCCCCCTTCGCTCTGTGCGCCCAGACCGTAATTCAGAGGGTCGCTTGCTGTGCAGCGACGCGTGGTCCAGGACTCTCTCGATACGCCCTTGATCTGGGAAGCCTAGACTCACCATCTTCTAACTCAGGGTTCCGCCGCACCAAGGCACAAGCCGACAAAAAGCGCTTGAAAAGACCCTCGCACAACCTTCTCGCCACCGCCGTGCAAGGTGATGGTTGTCGGCCTAAATTATCTGACGTTTCAAGTGGTTCCCAGCTTATAAGCATGCCCGCCGCTACCAATGGTGTATCCTAGGGGTCCTATTCTCGGAGGATGCTTAGGCTCCATTGCAGTAATATCCAGATGGCAATAGACACTCGCTCCGCTTCCTCCCTCGATGAGGGTGCTAGTCGAAGAACTCCTTCCATGTCTCGCTCTAAAACGGTCATATCGTAAAGTGCGCTTTCTCGGGTACTTGCTCCCCCCACTCCTGAGGGCCGATGCCACCGATGTTCGTTGGTAAAGAGATTCTTGATGTGAAGATGGGTTCAGAGGGAAGCGGTTTTTTCTCATTGATGGAAGGGGTTCGGGCCGAAGTCCCCGAAACCTGAGGAGAGGATATGTGCACTGGGGAGCCAGAGAACAATTGTTCTGAGATCAGACAATAACATCATTCAGAGGTTCCGTTCCAGGGCCGTGACGTGAGTATGTGAGGGGGACGGCTCAAAGGGATTGGGGGAAGAGGATCACTGTCAACGGAGTGGACCCGCATCCCCCGGCGTTCTCGGGCGCCTGTGGGCACACCCCGTGGGCACCCACGCGGGATATCGAGCTGCACCGCAGAACGCTTGATCGGTGCGGTGGGCACGCTCCCCCGGAAAAAAACGCGCCACATTTCTTTATTACCTCCGGCGCGCTCCTGTACTCTGCTCCAGCCTCCCGGCGCGCGGCTGGCCAGGTACAGCTAAGGCGCTTTAGATGATGGGCGAGAGTAAAATACACCTATGTGCATGGCGAGCGCCGGCCTCTGTGCGTCAATTTTAAAGGGCCAGTGGCACCTGGGAAGAAATTTAGCTATTTACGTGTGTCACTGCCCTTCCTTATTTAGAAGGCCTGCCCCTTCTGGGGGTGGTTGGGCCGGATCTTTAGTGCCATGTGTGCCTACTGGTGAAAGCGTTGCCTAAACCTTGTTCGGAGGCACTGTGCTGTACAGCGCGCGTACCGACCATGTAGCTTCAGCGCTCCTCGACCACGCATCTTGACCGCCTGTCCTGACCTAATGCCTGTCCACGACCACGAACCATGCCGCTGCCCCTGACCTTCTGCCTGTCCCCGACTACGAGCCTGCCTGACGATTCTGCACCATGCTATACTTTGGCTTGCCACCTCAAGCAAAGTCACGTCAGGGGTAACGACCTGGTAGACTCCCGCCGCAGCAAGTCCATCCCGCTTTGCGGCGGGCTCTGGTGAAAACCGGGACCTACTTAGATTCCGTTCCCTGGCGTGGCTTACGCCATCGCTTGCGGCGGTCCAGTGGATCCACTTCTACGTCTGGGTACGTGACATCCAATACCTGGAAACAGACAGAATGTGGGTCTGTAAACAAAAATAAAGTGTTAATCACAGTGCTAGTTTATGCAAGTGGAAGGTGAGTTTACTTCACACCATCCGGTGTCCAAACATTCACCTAGACCATATATATCATACAGCAAACTACTAAAGTTCAACTAGCAGAGTACAGAATGCTCAGGCAAACGCGGGAGCCAGGTAATAGAAGAAAGAGGTTCCTGTTACCAAAACACATTCCTATACTCACGACCCCTCAGCCATGCCACAGTTAAGCATCCAAAGGATATCCGGTAAAGTCTCCAAGACGGACCTAAGGTAGGGTCCACTCTCCTCCTGTAAGAAGGGCAGCTGCGGTCAGACGCCGCACACGCAAAAGCACGCAAAAGCACGCCGTCCTCACTTACGGTCTCCCCGCCGCGGCCCGATCACATGACCGTTCAGCTGACCGGTATCCAGGCAACCCTGCCAAACAAATGACGAGCGCCGGGATACTGATGCAGAAGGTAAGTCCGCACGCATAATAAGTCTAATGAAGTTTTGCCTAGGAAACAAGAACGGACCAGTAGAATATAGAAAACATGTTATATTTAGATGAAACAACAGAAGTCCAAACGTTCATTCAGCCCTAGGGGGGCAGTTGTTTTAAGTCGGAAAATCCATTCCGCTTCTCTCTGAAGCAACAACCTGTCCCAATTACCATCCCTAGAGGGGAATCCCGAAGGGGCAGTATCTTCGCCTTAGGAGGAACTGCTCTACCCGTCTGGAATTTAAAAATCAATATGGTGATGTGAGGAAGCGTTTCCTTGATCGGGGATATCAGGAAAGAATCCATAGGGATGCCTATAGGAATGCTCTACGTTGTCCTAGGGACACTCTTTTGGTTCCCAAGAAGGAACCTAATGGAACTGATGATGGTATCTTCCGACTGATTGGAGATTTTGATGGAGCTGCAGCTCCAATACGAAATATAATTACGAAAAATTGGGAGATACTTAAATTGGATGCGGATTTGAGAAAAGTTGTCGGCGAATACCCTCATATCACCTATCGTAAGGGTAAAAGCATCCGGGATTGTCTGGTCCACAGTCACTTTGAGAATGAAATGCCCCCAGGACATTGCTTATTCATCCGGTCCGGGTGTGCTTTAGATGTAGTGGCTGTGTTGCCTGTGCCTCCATAAAAACTGGCAAAGAGTTCCACAGCAACATACTCAATAGAGACTTTAACATTGGACACTTCATAAATTGTAAGAGCACGGGAGTGATCTATAAGATTAATTGTTGCTGTGGTTTGGAGTATATTGGAAAGACGTCGAGAGAACTACGTAGACGTGTGGGGGAGCATTTAAATGACATTAAACATGACAAAGATACTCCCATTGCCAGGCATGTGTGTAATACACACAGTGGAGATTTGAAATGTGTCAGTTTCATTGGGATTGACCTGATCCCATTTCCCTCTAGGGGTGGTAATTGGGACAGGTTGTTGCTTCAGAGAGAAGCGGAATGGATTTTCCGACTTAAAACAACTGCCCCCCTAGGGCTGAATGAACGTTTGGACTTCTGTTGTTTCATCTAAATATAACATGTTTTCTATATTCTACTGGTCCGTTCTTGTTTCCTAGGCAAAACTTCATTAGACTTTGTCTTTATCTACCTTTGATAATACCTGGTGTGCTTTGAATATTATGCGTGCGGACTTACCTTCTGCATCAGTATCCCGGCGCTCGTCATTTGTTTGGAAGGGTTGCCTGGATACCGGTCAGCTGAACGGTCATTTGATCGGGCCGCCGCGGCGAGGCCGGAGGTGAGGATGGCGTGCTTTTGCGCGGCGTTCGGTACTTAATGCCGGCGTGTGCGGCGTCTGACCGCAGCTGCCCTTCTTACAGGAGGAGAGTGGACCCTACCTTACCGGATATCCTTTGGATGCTTAACTGCGGCATGGCTGAGGGGTCGTGAGTATAGGAATGTGTTTTGGTAACAGGAACCTCTTTCTTCTATTACCTGGCTCCCGCGTTTGCCTGAGCATTCTGTACTCTGCTAGTTGAACTTTAGTAGTTTGCTGTATGATATATATGGTCTAGGTGAATGTTTGGACACCGGATGGTGTGAAGTAAACTCACCTTCCACTTGCATAAACTAGCACTGTGATTAACACTTTATTTTTGTATACGGACCCACATTCTGTCTGTTTCCAGGTATTGGAACATCAGTGGGAGAAGGATTTTTATATTTAGCTGCGGTATATTAGCTTTCTGGTTATCTGGATATATGTTAGTCTCATTTGGTGATTGGGTGGGGTAAGGAATTCATACCACCCCTCCCTCCACATTACGGTAAAGGGGATTTAGTGGGAATCATACCACTCCCTAGCTATATATGGAGTTACTCTGTCTCCACTTACCCTGCAAAGAGGTTTAACTTAGAGATTTGATTTGTTTTCATCTGGCCCTTGTATTAGTTAGTCCTTACTTTATTTTAGGACACTTTGCATATATTCCTGTTATAATATTCCTCCACATTTAGTCCCCTGAGGAAGTGTTTTGAGGGACACAGAAACATGTCGGGACAGGTTTAATTTTTGGGACAGGATAGCAATTTTTCTTATTGTAGGGCTTTTTCACCTTAGGGAAAGGTTCCTGACAGGACCGCCCTTTTCGGGGCGTTTTTCCCTGTATGTATATAATATATAGGGTATATATATGTGTATGTATATAGGGTAAGGGTAGGTCAAGTAGGGATTTTAGGGTCTTCTATCCCGGTTCCTATTTTTTCCTTTGGGGGGGGGGTTCTTTCCCCTCCTTATACTTTGTTTTGTCTTTTTTGGCTTTTTGTTTCTCCTTTAATATTACTATTAAAAGTAAAATTTTAATACATGGTACCCTATTTTTGTTTATCTACGAAGAACCTCCACCTCAAGGTTTCCTCAGGGAAATTTGTTCCACGTTTTATTGGCCCATAAAGTATTTCCTTCAGGGTACAATTACCCAACACCTTTCACATATACAATGTATTCCACAAGATATGTTCCTTTACTACCTGCGTGAATGAATGATGTTGATACATTGTTACTGCTGTGATTTACTTTTTAGTACAAATGATGTGGAAACATTGTAAGGTTAGGTCTACACAGCAAAGTGAAAATGCCTTTCGAAATCCGACAGCATTGTCACAGTGCTGGACTGCGCCGCCCAACCGTTTTTTTTGTGCGTTTTATCGGGCTGCGGGAATCCGACATCGGTCTGGCGAAATTTACAAAATGTTCTGTGTTACACTGGTTTTAGTCTTTAGAAACCCTCAGAAAAAAATCCACGCTGTGTAGGCTACATCACGGATTTTCTATTGAGGGCTACACAGCGCTTGGTACGGTCGGATTTTCTGCAGATTCAAAATACTGAATCCACTGTATTATGTCCAGATTTCCCATTGGTAGCCATTCTAAGCTAATTGTTCTTTATTTTAGGCTCAGTTGGTGATGTATTTACGGACGTAAATACGTCCGTAAATACGTCAAGAACTAAGCCCTGGGAACATAGAAATCTGGCTTGGAGAACCACAGGTCCCAGCAAGACCTGTGCTGTGCTGGCTCTTGCTGTAGATATTAAATAGAATAAAAGGTTAAAGAAGAACAAATACATCTTCATTTAAAAAAAAAAAAATTAACATCTGTACAACATCAGCATTGGCTTCTTTAATGTTAAATTAGTTTAATTCTCTCCTTTTTTTAAGACCTTTTCTAGCTATTATTTCTTTCTTTTCAGATCGTATATATATTTGCTTTCATTTTAAATGATCAACTTTTTCGATACATTGAAAACGATTTTAGTCAATTTGGATATTTCTTTTTATTCATTCATTTGAAAGACAACTCTTTTTTATTATTATACTGTTGGAACTGTATTGTATTGCCCCATTACAATCAGTTCTAGCTTCACTGCGCCTCCTCCGACTCAGGTAGACCACTTTGAAGTAAGTCTGCCTGTCGGAGCTGTAATGCGCCTCACTTTGCCGACCTGCAATCATGCCATCCCACCCCAGAACGCCAACAGCGCGCCCACTGCACGCCCCTTTATGTTAAGCGCATACGAAAGTGGCGAAGGTTGTGCCTAACAGCGCATCCCTGCGTCCGACAGTGGAGTCGGCACGGTGAGGCTCAGTATACGCCTGAAATCATGCGCAATTCCTGATTAGACATGTCGCCCAAGGTGTTTAAAAATAACAGAACAGATAATAAATGGGATATTTTTAAAAACATCTTAGGCGCCCACTGTGAGAGGTACATTCCTTATGGTAATAAAATAATTAGAAACAGGAAAAACCCAATGTGGATCAACAGAGATGTAAAGGAGGCAATAAACAAAAAGAAAGTGTTTCAGCTACTAAAACAGTAGGGCAGTGAAGAGGCACTAAGAAGCTATAGGGAAAAAAATTAAATATGTAAAATAATAACGGCAGCAAAACTGGAGACAGACATATTGCCATAGAAAGTAAAACAGAAAATATTGGTCCTTTGAAAAGCATTGAGGGAGAGACTGTAAAGGGCGATGAGAAGAAAGCAAACCTATTAAACTATTTTTTCTCCACTGTATTTACCGAGGAGAATGACCTTCCTGCTGATGACCAAAGTTTCTTTTCTAACCCAGAAAGAAGTGCAGCTCCGTCTTAAGAAGCTTAAAATAGACAAATCCCCAGGCCCTGACGGTATACACCCCTGTGTCCTAAGGGAGTTAAGTCATGTCATAGACAGGCCCCTATTCTTAATATTTATGGACTGTTTAATAACGGGGTATGTCCCAAAGAATTGGGGCAAAGCAAATGTGGTGCCAATATTCAAAAAGGGGTCAAAAAGTGATCCTGGAAACTATAGGCCGGTAAGTTTAACCTCTGTTGTGGGTAAAATGTTGGAGGGTTTTCTAAGAGATGCTATCCTGGACTATCTCACTGAAAATAAATGTATATCACCGTTCCAGCATGGGTTTATGAAGGATCGGTCCTGTCAAACTAACATCATCAGCTTCTATGAGGAAGTTAGTTCTAGACTGGATCGGGGTGAGGCACTGGATGTCATATATTTAGATTTATCTAAAAGATGTGATACTGTGCCAAATAAAAGGTTGGTAAGTAAAATGAGAATGCTTGGACTGGGGGAAAATGTGTGCAAGTGGGTAAGTAACTGGCTCAGTGAAAGAAAACAAAGGGTAGTAATTAACGGTACATACTCAGACTGGATCCCTGTTACTAGTGGGGACCACAGGGGTCAGTATTGGGACCTATCCTCTTTAATATTTTAATTAATGATCTTACACAGGGATTGCACAGTAGAATATCGATCTTTGCAGATGATACTAAGCTCTGTAAAGTAATCAACACCATAGAGTATAATGTGTTATTACAAAGGGATCTGGATAAGTTGGAGGCCTGGGCAGAGAAGTGGCAGATGAGGTTTAACACAGATAAATGCAAGGTTATGCACATGGGGAGGAAGAATTCATTACATGATTACATGTTACATGGACAAACGCTGGGTAAAAGTGCCTGGAGAAGGATTTGGGAAAGTAAACTTAACTGTAGCAGACAATGTCAGACAGCAGCTGCCAAGTCAAACAGGATCATGGGATGTATTTAAAAGAGGCATAGACGCACATGATGGGAACATTATTCTCCCATTATACAAGTGACTGATTAGATCACACATGGAATATTGTGTACAGTTCTGGGCACAGTGCACAGGAAAGACATTTTAGAGCTTGAACAGGTACAAAGGCGGCAACAAAAATAGTAAAAGGAATGGGTGGACTGCAATACCCAGAAAGATTAGCAAGATTAGGGTTATTTAGATTACAGAAAAGATGGCTTTGGGGACATAATAAATATGTTTAAATATATCACACGTCAATATAGAGATCTCTCCAGAGATCTGTTTATGCCAAGGATTGTATCTAGAACAAAGGGACATCCTCTACGCCAAGAGGAAAGAATGTTTCTACATAAACCTAGAAAGGGATTCTTTACTGTTAGAGCAGTAAGACCGTGGAACTCTCTGCTAGAAGAATTTGTCATGGGGAATTCACTAACAGTAAAGGTTACAGAGAAATAAAGGTTTGTCCTGGAGATTGGTATTTTAGATGTAATAATATAACAAGTTATAGTGACCAGGATTCTGGAGAAGGGTCTGGATACATTTCTAGATGTAATAATATAACAACCTATAGTGACCAGGATTCTGGAGAAAGGTCGTTAATCCAGGGATTTATTCTGTTTGACAGACTGGAGTCGGGAAGGAATTTTTTCCCTAACATGAGGACAATTCGCTTCTACCTCATGGGGTTTTTTGCTTCCTCTGGATCAACACTATAAGGCCTCGTTCACACGGCTTATTTGTCCACGGATTGGCGCCGTACTCCGCGTCGGATTTGCGCTGCAGTACGTCGCCAATCCGTCGGAGTATGTACGGTAATCCACTGCTCTCATAGAGAACAGTGGATTCCGTCGCTCCTCCCCGCTCGGCGAATCCGCCGCGGGGGGAGAAAGTGACATGCACATTATTTACGGCGCGTACGCGCCGTAGATAATGACAGTCTGTGGGGTTGGGGAGCGGCTCCCTCGCCGCGCTCCGGCCCTGCCCCCGTCCCGCCCCTTATTCACGCCGGATTTGCGAGCGCAATCCGGCTCACAAATCCGCCATGAATAAGCCGTGTGAACACGGCCTAACACAATAGGCTGAACTGGATGGACGTCTGTCTTTTTTCGGCCTTACAAACTATGTAACTATATTTATTAGTCATAAATTGCACAAAGAGGTTTAAACATTATTTTTAATAGGGAAATTATTCACATGGAATTATTTATATTGAAATATAGAATTTAAAACCAATGTATTTTAGCCAGCTGAAATGAAAGGGGAGCTGAGATCATTGGGACACATGTCAGTGCCCAGTAATATTCCTTCTGAAAAGTCAAAGCTTATTACTATAGCTACTAAATCACAGAGTTTAAATAGAGGGAATGTTGGAAGGTCTGCTGGGACCTATAGTGCGCTGGGTTCACCAAGATGTTTTTATTGTTGTAACTTCTCTTGTGAAATATAGAGTTGTAATTGCTATTGTATAGTATAAAGGGAATCTTCTTCATCAACAGAGTAAAGAAATAGGGTAGTTTTATATCCTTATATATTTTTAAGTAATGGAAGTGGTAATATAATAATAAAAAAAAGGCCGCCAAATAGGGTATAAAAGACACCGCCTTCTGTTTGTGTGACCTGAGGAAGCTTGACCCTTACGCAATGCAGAGTCCGTGCCCCCCTTTATCTTAATACCAATATACCCTTTGGCCACTGTCCTCTGCCAACTTTACCAACCCTAGTTATCCTCACTCCCGAATTTAGCCCCCCCCTTTATTGAAACAAAACACAGGACAAAACGTTGGATTATATTGCCCACAGCAGTCATTTTATTAACACATATATAAAACAGATAAAAACATATGAAACATACGTTGTGCATAAAACCCATCCTTAAAATACCCATAATAAATCTGTAAAGAACTTGCAGACTCAACCATAACTTTTCCAGATACGACAAGTACCAACAACCAACAAACATTGGGGCAGGGGTCCTTGGAGCTAAGAGATCTGGCGAACCAATACTGATCTCCAACCATTACCCCCAGCCGCAACCACTGACTCGAGGGCACCGAAGCCATGATAATGACTAAACCAACTCCCGACTCCCAGGGACTTTACCCTAAAGGAGCCCCACCTTCACCAGACCAAACAGAATCCATCAGAAGGAGTCAGAAGGAGGGAATCAACCTCCTTCTGACTCCCTCACACCAATTTGTTCCACCAACTCCAAGGACCCCTAACGCCGCCAGGCCACCGTGACCTCTCACAACCGAGAAAACAACCCCACAACAACCAACACCAGATCCCCCAAAATAGGGCGGGTGGGCCTCGCTTGATGCACGCCACGCGACTGAGGTGAACTTCCTCCCGCGCGGCTGCACCGTTCGTTAGCCCCTCCCACGTCCCTGCGTGTGCGGTCATGCGGCACCTCCCCCCAGCTGCGCCGGGTCCGGCGCCTCCTTGACATGAGTTCAAGTGAACGGTGTTGTCGTTGCTTTTACTAGTCTATTTTTTACCATGTAAGATTGATTTTTTTTGTGTTTGTTTGTAATTGTTACAGTTATGGGGGACATGTTTGTATTTTGGTGCTTAGATGACTATTTTTTTGCACGCATTAGTAGTGTAGAATGCGGCTGAATGTATTAACCCGTTCTACTGCAGATCATAGATTTAGCGCTTTCTAGCTACAAAGTGACACTTCTGGCTCAGGTAAACCACTTTTAAAGTGCTCTACCTGTTCTAGCAGTAATGCGCCTGGATTTGACATTCAAAAGTTATAAATGTGTAGCTTTGTACGGTTGTAGTGCAACACGTTTCCAGCATGCTCCCCGATCTCAGACGCATTAGAAAGTATTGTGGGCGCTTTATAACGTGTTTAATTTTGGAGTGTCTGATTATGAATATAGTGAACAGGGCTGTGCCAGTTTTTGGGCTGGAAAGACGCCAGACTTCTGATGCAGTCCTGTACACACCTGTCGCTCTATGTGTTCTTTTGTGTGAAGAGTTCAATATAGTGTTCCATTTGTAGCCACATCTATATATTGCCAACACTAACAGTGATTTTATCCATATAAGTATATATTTACAACGCCGCAAGAAAATCCTGAATTTTGCCATTTCTAGTGGAGACGTTTTTTCTAATTAATCAATGGTTGGGATTGATTGACAAATTAGGAGTGGCTGCAGTAACCAGCATTGACTGCTCAGAATGGGTGTCTGAGCTGTACCAGGGTGAGTACAACTCTGGAAGGTGAGCAGGTTTTGTTTGGCATTTTGAGGAGAATCTATCTGTTCATATACTGCTCAAGACAGCGCCTTCTTTGTATCTTCTTACTAGCACTGTTTTATCTGGACCTATTGTCTGATGAAGGAGCAGTGATTGGCTCTGAAACATCCTAAATGTGTGAGTTTATCCTTAGTAAAAGGACTGATGACAGTTTTGCTTTCTGGGTGATCATATATTCTTATATGGTGAGGCGCAGCCCTGGAGAACCTTCTTCTTCTGCCAAGACCACACTTTCTCTAAGAATTTAGGGCGACATGTATGAATGGAGCAAGCTTGAGGCCAGAAAACCTGTCGTAGCCCTGTTCTATGGATGCATGAACAGTCTTACGCCAAAACTTGGGGCATTCTGCACCAGACAAGACACTTTTGATTGCACCAAAAATATGCAATGCCAGGCATACCACACGCCAAATTTGTGAACCCACATACGACACTTTCATACATTTGGGCATATTCTACATTTTGGAAAAGCTAGTTAAAACTGTCGAGTTGGCGCCAAGTTCAAACATGTCACCCTTAATGTTAACAGCATGCTAATACTAATAGTTTTTAGATCACTTTTTACAATATCATTGTTTTTTCCCAAAATAGGTTAAAGAGAAAAAGCTTACTGCTACAACTCCAAAAAACAAAGAAACCAACCAAATTTGAATGAAGTTTCACATCAGGGGCAAAGATCCCCATTAGGAGCCACATTATGAATAGTGGTTGTCAAAGAACAAATATCTACTATAGAGATAGAAACAAATGACATCTAATGATACATATCTATACTTAATGGACGGTCAAATAGATTGTCTATCAGGTATAATATATATCTATTAATAATTTATATTATATATATTATATATTAATAATTATATATATATATATATTAATATATAATATAGTTATATATTATAATATATATTATATATATATATGTGTGTTTGTGTGCATAAGACATGACTAATGACACCATAGTGATGACATCACAATGCCACAAAGATTTGCATAGGCCAGAGAGCAGCTGATGACATCACAATGACTGGTGACATCACAGTGCCAATTGGTTACTTAATCAGATGCACAGCAGACAATCTTTGCATTCACTCACTACTGCTCAGTAGAGTCACACGTGAGTGCCGTCGGCAGATTTCTGCAGAGTTCTGCAGTTTTCTTCTGATTTTCTTTTCTATATCTTTGCCTGTGTTATAAAATGAAGGCAAAAGAGAAGAGAAAGCATTTAGAGAAAGAGGAGGAGAATGAGGAGAAAAATGAAAGAGATAAGAGCAGAGAGAAGAAAGGTGGAGATGATGTCCTGGAGCCGCCAGGTATGGCTAAGAAACCATCAAAGATCCACTTCTTAGCACGCCTGCATAAAACCTGGCCCAGGATGGCTGCAGATATGAGGAGCAAAACTTCCAGCAAGGAAAATAGAAGTTTAAGTGACCTCCCAAGACCCAGCAACATTCACCTAAAGGACAGCACAGGTAGGACGTCACACAATGACTAGAAATGCTTATAATCCTTTAGTATGAGGTTCAGATTATCAGCACAGACCTCCATGCAACAGCCAAAATCATCCCAATGGTGCCTCCTAGCTTCTAGATATCAGGAGCACCTAGGGTCCCTCGAGTTCATAAGACCTTATCATGTACAGAAATAAGGATATGTGAATTATATATTAGACGGGCCAAACAATGCCACCATGTCCATATCAATACAGAGATCCCGACACCTAAAAATAATCATCAATTTGTATTTCTTTAAAGAAAAAAACATGCCAGGAAAAGTAAAATCTATTCTGTTACTTACCATTAGGAGAAGGCAATGGTAATATGTGATGTTATACGATGTATGTCTAATACCCAACCAGTCATATACGGGGACAAGTATGAAAACTGTCTAGGTGTAAGACTTTCTTTGTTGCCCATAGCGACCAATCATAGCCCATAGCGACCAATCATAGCCCATAGTGACCAATCATATCCCATAGCAACCTATCATAGCCCATAGCGACCAATCAGAGCCCATAGCAACCAATCGGCGTTCCCCTTTTATTTCATATAGTGCTGTAAAAAATGAAAGCTGAGCTCTGATTGGCTGCTATGGGCAACAAAGAAAGTCTTACACATAGACCGTTTTCATACAAGAGAAGAGAGGCCCATAGCCCAGAGATCATCTGTCTCAGTATGGGATCAGAGCCAACAAACCCTGGGATTGTTACAGAGACCGTGTGCATCAAAGGGGATGGATTTGAGACTGCAGTAAACAAGATAAAGTTTCTCTCCAAGTGAATATAAAACTCTTCACCAATTGTAATGAAACACGGTTTGTCCCCTTAAAATGGGTTGTCCTTTTCTGTCAAGTTCTTAACAATGTTATTGAGTAATTAATTAGAACTGCTCTATCTTACACCATGTATTATTGAGGGAAAGACACCAGTACAAAATAAGGAACCCAGACTACACCCATCCACTACCCACCAGTTACTCGATGGGAGCTATAAAGTTTTACTTTTTATTAAAATGAGAGAGACATATTTTATAGGGTGCTTGAAATATACAGTATCTCACAAATGTCAGTACACCCCTCACTTTTCTGTAATTACTACATTATATCTTTTCATGGGATAACCCTGAAGATCTGACATTTTGATGCAATGTAAAGTAGTCAGTGTACAGCTTGTATAACAGTATAAATTTGGTGGCCACACAAAATATTGAGACTTTGGGCAAAATTTGTCCATTTTCACTTAGAGGTGTACTCACTTTTGTTGTCACTTAGGGGTGTACTCACTTTTGTTGCCAGCGGTTTAGACATTGATGGCTGTGTGCTGTGTTATGTTGAGGGTACACCAAATTTACACTGTTATACAAGCTATCACAAAGAAGAAAAGTAGAGAGTATATTTCAATATATTCAATATAAATATATTTCAAACTTTATTAATATATCACATAAGAATTATAAAATTTAAAAATGTATACAGAAATTATCACCCAATAATGCCCCACTGATCCAATCACTATATATCATAATTATGTAGATGTAATTCTAAAATAAAACAAGTATTTGATGATTTATTATTGGCGTAATCATTGGTGCCCATCCTCTCAACTATATAGTGCTCCCTGAGGAAGCATTAGTAACGCGAAACGCGCGTTGGGGAGCCTTCTCTGATCCTTGAACTTAGTAAGACTTATACCCATTGAGAGCACTATATAGGTTGGCATATGATTGTTGTTCATTGAGATGCGGAGATACATTTCAACTGCTAGAAGATACTTAACCCTTTGACTTATATAGTTGAGAGGAAGAACACCAATGATTACGGCAATAATAAATCATGAAATACTTACTTTGGGTATATGTTTTATTACATTCTTATGTGATATAATAATAATTTTTATCGTTTTGATATAAAATTTTTTGAATAAAAAATTAATAATTTTTATCTCTACTTTTCTTCTTTGTGATGGTTTACATGATGGGAGAGTGATCTCATAATAAAAGGGGGCCGAGATGATTGGGGGCTCAGCCATATGAGCATTGTGAGCGTAATATACGTGTGTTGTTTCACTCTTATACAAGCACATAGTACACTGATTATTACCAATTAACGTAATGTGTATATATATAGTTACATTAGTGGAATCCCGGCTTTTTGCAATCTATCATACTTAAAAAACTTTTGAGATTCTCGGTTCAATATTTTGATCAAAAGAGTTTAAGCTCCCCGACTTTCAACGTGATCTCAAATAGGGCGTCCTCCCTACTTTTCCCTCCAATAGAGCCACATTCAGGCCTCTCACGGTCCACCGACTCTTTTCCAAGAGAAAAAAATATAAAAACACCCAACCTGCAAGCTGCCTTCTTATGACACCTGTGAAGTGGGCGGTGCAAAAAAAAAATGGGGGGCCCCCTTTCCTCCCCTATAGGTTAAAATCAATTTTTCCCCAAATATAACGACATGTGTCATTATATATATTTTATGGGGGGTGCCCAGTCCTGCCAGTGGCACCAAGGTTTGCATATGTTTTTTCAGAAGTGTTTTTTTGTGCAGAACCATCCGTTTATATTTGGTATATATTGATTTTAACCTATATGGGGAGGAAAGGGTGCCTCCATTTTGATTTTCTGCACCTGCCCACTCTCACAGGCTGTCATAAGAAGTGCAGCTTGCAGGTTGGGTGTTTTTATATTTTTTTCTCTCTGGATAAAGGAGGTCGGTGGACCCAGTGAGAGGCCTGAATGTGGCTCTATTGAGAGGTAAAAGATAGTGTAGAACTGCCCTATTTGAGATCACGTTGAAAGTCGTGGGCAGCTTAAACATCTTTTGATCAAAATATGTGAACCGAGAATCTCAAAGTTTTTTCATGTATGATATCTTCAGTGTTGTCCCATGAAAAGATATCATACAATATTTACAAAAATGTGAGGGGTGTACTGACTTCTATGAGATTCTTTCTTATGTGCTTACTAAGCGTACATCATATGGGACAAAGTGGAGGTAATGGACATATTTAGGGAGTTAAGGGACACTGAAAATGTTCCTTTATGGGGTCAGAGTATTTTTTAAGGTGGCTACAAATTGGATCTTCCATGTTTCATTCTGTGACTTTATCTCATGGTCTTCTGCTGTGGAACAGTATGGATTCTTACAATCTTGAAATTGTTATGAAGTTCCTAGATCTAAATGTCTCTTCTTTACACAGGGACAGAAAATAACATCATAAAAGTGGATGAGGTGAAGAAAGAATGGCTGATAGACAGCTTTGTGGAACAAGCAATCCCACAAGAATACCCTCAGGTCTATGACCAGATCCACAGCATGAAAGACTCGTGTGTCCAGTTCTATGGTGGACAAGATGGAGAAATCCAAAACGAAGAAGGTAAACTGAACAATGAAGTGCAACATGATGGCAAGGAGGCAGATAAAGCTAAGAAACGAAGAAAAATCAAGTTCTTAGCCTGTCTGAGGAAGCCATGGACATGGATAGCAGATCTGAAATGGAGGGGAACATATACCACCAACGAAGAAATTTCAGGACCCAGTCACTTCACTATGGTGCACACCAGAGGTAGGAAATCCTATAGCAATTAGGAATATTAACATATCTTAGCTTCTTAGATAATTTTATAGTTTACATACATATATATTTATAATAAAATTGCTATGAAATTCATGGATTTGTCTCTTCTTTACATAGAGCCAGAAAATAACATCATAAAAGTGGACGAGGAGGAGAAAGAATGGGCGACAAACAACTTAGCGGAACAAGGACTCCTGCAAGAGTACAATCAGATCTCTGGCCAGATCTACAACATGGAAGCCTTGTGTGCCCAGTACTATGGTGAACAAGATGGAGAAATCCAGAACGGAGGGGAAAAAACGATCAATGAAGTCCAAGAGGAGGAAGAATTGGAGGAGGCAGACAAAGCTAAGGAAAGCAGAAAGAGCAAGCTCTTAGCCTGTCTGGGGAAACCATGGACATTGATTACTGATCTGAAATGGAGGAAGACAAGTATCACCAATGAAGACATTTCTTATGAAATTCCAGGACCCAGTCACATCAGTATGATGGACAGCAGAGGTAGGAAGTTATGTGAGAAGCTGACGAACTCATGAATACTCCTAGCTGTTACACAACTTCATGATAATAGTGGAGCTTTATGACATCTCGGATAGCATTACACATGAGCATTATTATATAGCTATAGCATGTTATCACTGTATAAAATAAACTAATACAAAGCATATATGTGATCCACCACCACCGGATGCCATGAATTACAAATTAAGATGTGTTATGTCAGTATTCCTGTCAACTCTATGTTGAGTTGAAAACCAATACATAGGGCCACATGTATGAAAACTGTCTAGGTCTAAAATTCACTTTGTTGCCAATAGCAACCAATAAGAGCACCTCTTTCATTTGATATAGTGCTCTTAAAGAATGAGAGGGGCGCTCTGATTGGTTGCTATGGGCAACAAAGTGAGTTTTAGGCCTAGACAATTTTCATACATGTGGCCCACAGTGTTAATTTTGCACATGTTGATGCATACATGGATGCAAGCTTGGTTTGTTAAAAGCAAATTAGCTCCAGCAATCAGTTTAACATGTCAAGTTATTTGCAGCCATAAAATGCAATAAACCCCTCCATTGAGACTGTCTATATATAAAACATATTATTTATTTTGTTTGTTTTTCTGTTTTTCTCCTCAAACAGAACATATGTCATCTAAAAGTGAAAAAAAGGAAGTAAAACCTGTCAACTCTTCAAAATCTTCACCTGCTACAGTCCCCTTATCATTGGAGTCCTTCAGATTCCACCATAAACTGGGTGATGGAAGCTTTGGAAAAGTCTTTTTGGCAACAGACGTCATCCGCAAGGAAAGCGTTGCCATTAAAGTGGTGAATAAAAGTGATTTGACCGAAGGTGGATCTAGTTTGGTAGAGCGCCATATCCTTAAACTCTCCCATAAAAGTCCTTATTTGATCCACGGCCTTGCTGCCTTCCACACTCTGAACTTCGTTTACTATGTGATGGAGGTGGCCACCAGAGGGGACCTGGGTGATTTTATCATCAAACACTTTCCTCTTGATACTGCCACAATTAAATTCATCATAGCAGAAGTGGTCTGTGGCACAGAGTTCCTACACAGAAAAGGTATCATTCACCGGGACCTGAAGCCAGACAACATCCTACTGACCAAAGAAGGCCACATCAAAATCACAGATTTTGGCCTTGCTGTGAAGGGAGTATTTAAGATGACTGAAGAGGAGTGTGAAGGTACACCAGGATACGCACCCCCAGAAATCGTGAATCGCCTGGCACATGGGAGAGGAGTAGATTATTTTTCCATTGGCGTGATCCTTTATGTTTTATTCACATTAGAGTTTCCCTTTCCTGGATACTATCCTAGTGATATGAAATATTCAGTCCTCTATCATGATCCACTCTACCCAGAGTCTCTAAGTTCTGAGACAGTCAACCTCATAGAAGGGCTGCTGCAGAAAGACCAGTTCCAACGACTGGGAGTCAAAAGAGACAAACAAGGAACAAACAGGTTTTTTTTTTTGGCATCAATTGGAAAAAATGTGGGAAAGCCAGGAAATGGCAAACCCCCACGCTTATGATAGCAGAATTTTTGTTGCCGAAGTTGAAAAAACTTGCAAAAATGCTGAATCCCCCAAAAGAAAAACACATCTGAAATTTTAAAAAAATCTTCAACCAAATTAGCCTTTTAGGGGTCCTGAATGGTCAAAAAAATTAAAACAAAACCCGTCCCCTTCAAAGAAGACTTGATGGCCCAAATTCTCACCAACAGGCTATCCAGAAAGTAAGAAAAAACCTTGGGGCAACAGGCCAAACTGATAAGGACCCCCTTCGAAGGAAAAAAAAAAAGCAAATTCCGAGCTTATTTTCCATCCCGCCCTCGTTCCTCCTCCCTAAACCATCCTGAAATCATGGAGGGAAAATCCTTCCCAAAAAACCGTGGGTGGGCCATGGGTTTTTCTAAAACACATGGGGGGTAACAAAAATTACAGGTATTTCAAGGTTTTAAAAACCAAAAATAGGAAGTAAATAATCTTCATTTTTGTGGGGTTATTCACTTTAAAAATTCAAACTATCAAGAGAAAAATATTATTTTTTGGGCCCTTTTCAGAAAAATTTAATTGGGAGGAAATTTTACTGCCATGGTTTTTATAGAAATAACAATTAAAAGGATAAATGGGCCCCAAATTTTTCAGCTTTCCCTTTTTAAAACCCCCATTAATTTAAGAGGCAGAGGGCATCCCCTTTAGAAAAACTCCCCCGTTATAGGGCTGGTGTCTTTTTCGGGCCGTTAGGGCCCCAAACCCTCGATTGTTGACATTGGGTCAAATAGTACAAACCCCATTAAAAATTCTAAAACCCATATCATTCTTTTAAAGGACCCTCACTAAACCCCCCGATTTTGTATAATAAAAATCCATAGATGGTTTTTAAAATTTTCATTAAAATGGAATATGTTTTTACTCTATCAAACCCGATCTGAACGTGTATAAATTTTTATTTTCCCTTTTAGGGCACTGGGAAAAAATTTGAAAAAACCCCTTTCAAGAAACATCAAAAAAAAAGGGGGAAGAAAACCCCCCGGTCTGTGATAAACCCCAAGCTTCCACCATTAATCAAAACCCAAGAATCCGCATTGGTTCTAGAATGTCCACAAATGGTCCCCGGGATTTTTTTTCGATTTCCATATCTGGATTTGGAGGAATTTTTTTTTCCCCCGACAAATACCTCTTTAGGGGGGTTTTTTCACCTTTTCCCCCTGGAAAAACAAAAGCAAATAAATAACAGGGGTTTGGGGTTTGGGGGCCCACTTACTCAACATTTTCTTGCTAGGAAAACCGGGGGGACATGTTATCTATAAAAGAGGTTTTCAAAAGGCAAGCAGAAGGAAAAAAGGTTTACTTCACTACCCCTCCCTTTAAGGGTTCACAGACCACGAAAACAAAAGACAGAGGAAATGAAATCTGCTTTTCCCCAAGGGTCAACCATCAACCAAACTCTGCCCCAAACCCTTTCCCAGAAATTTTACCCAACCACAGAAATGGGAAAAATTAACTACCGATTTCCTATCACCCCTGATTTTGGGCCATACCACCAATTTGCCTTTTCACTGGGTTTGGAAACCCTACCACCCGGGTTTTACCTAATTTAAACGGATTTTGACTTTAACCATTGGCATGACAAACCCCTGTTTTAACAATTTGGGAAAATTGACAATACCATTAAATGTCCTTGTCATTTAAATGGCCAAAAAGCTTATGAATTTTTTGCCAAATTTGATGTTTTTTTGCCTTTTTTTCCCAAATTAAAAGGGAAACTGTTTTGGGGACACCAACCAAATTTTTTATTTTTAGGATATAAAGCAATTTTTCTTTTTTATAAAAGGGGGCCCCACCTGGGTTATATTGTAAAGCAGCTATTTAACATGGAGGAGGGTGGAAAGTTTGATTTAAAGTGACAGTGGTATGGGGTTAAACATGGGAAAATGTTTTCAGGTGCTATGACTTTGTTTTTCCTTTTCCCCCCCCCAACCCCTTTTTCAAAATGAAAAGTATGTCTAACTGTAAATTGGGTAACCAACCAAAAATTTTCAGCAAACCCCGAGGGGGGTCAGGAATGGGGGAGGTTTGGAAAAAGGAAATTAAATAAAAAGGGGGCCCGGGTTTTATGGGGGTTTTGCCAACTAATTTTTTGGGGGGTCGGGTACGGCTTTTTAAAAAAAGGGCAACCAATCAAAAGTTTTTTTACTTTAATTTATAAAAGGAAAAAATTCCCAAAAAAATTTCATTAAAAAATAAAAGAAGATTGTGTGAAAATTTTTCTTTCAAATTTTTTCATAATATAGAAAAAACAAAAAGGGAAACCATGCAAAAATATAGTTACAAATACTTTCATTTTAAAACCCCTAAACGATCAAAGGCCTTCACCCGGAATGATAAAAATTTTTCGGTCCCCCTAGGGTTTTAACTGTTTAAAAGCAAACAGCGAGGGCAGAGATATTCCTGGGGACCAAAAACTTGTCATGGCGCCCCCGATAAAACACGCAGGTCCCCCGATGCTTTGCCCCCCCCAGAAAACTTCTCCAGCCTTTATATCCATTTTAAAAAAAACCCGCGAAACCCGGGGTTTTTACAAGCTAACAATCAGTATTTTTTTTCCCGTATTTAAAGGCCCCCCTCCTTTCTTTCCAATCGCCAGTTTTTTTTCAGAGGTTTTAAACCCGGCACTGGAAAAAAACCCAAACACCAGAGTTGAAACCCCCCTTAAAAAAACCATGAAAAAACCTGCAAATTTCCCTCCTTTCTCCCCAAAAATTCTGATTGTAAAATCCTCACAAAAAAAAGCATGTAGAAAAAAAGGAAAAGCATTCCCCATAAAAAAAAATGAGAACAAAAACTGGGTAAAAACATGGGGATAATGAACCCCCTGTTTGGGGAAAATTACCCCAAAAAAACAAACTAATTCACGCCATTTTTTCCCTCTAATATTCTTAAAGAGATAAAGCCCAAAAAGGACACCGGAATTTTCAAAATTCTTAGCACTAAAAAATATGTTTCCCTTTTATCAACATGGGGGTTCCCCGGGTCTTTTAAATGGGTCTGGGGAAAGGGAAAATTTTAATTTTATTTAAATTTTTTTGTTTGAGGTTTTGAATTTAATTAAATGGAACCAAAAAGAAAACTGGGAAAACAGTTTTGGGGAACTTTTCCCGTGTCCCAATTGGGAAATTTAAAGTTCTGAAAAACATTTTCAGGGTCCCTTTTGGGATCGAATTTTTCTTTGGGGGTTGTCTTAGGGCCCGATTAGTTTTTGGGGGTTCAAGGTTGGAAAATTTAAAATTTTAAACATTACCCAAAAATTTTTGTTATAGCATTTAAATTTTTACATTTACCTTCCGGAAAATTTGCGAGCTCTTACACTGGGCCAATTTCAGGGGATGTTTTTTTCTTCGTAAATAAAAGGTCCCTGTGGGTGTGAGGGCTGAAAACAATGGGGATTGTTTAACCCCGTTTGAGATAAATTTTGTTTGCTCAGCCGCTCAGTCCCCTTTACTCCCCGCTCTCTGATCCAATAGAAAAACATTTTTGGCCGGAAAACCCCAAAAGCTTCTTTCAGGGGCCCCATAAAATATTCTAATCTCATGGAACCCAAAGTAAAAACTATTAACTAATTTAACTAATTCCCCTTTAGAAAAAGTCTTCAAATTTCTTTTCACATCATTTTTGGGAAAATAATGTTTGTAATGAAAAAACCCCCTTTTAAAAAAAAATTTGGGGGCCCTTTTTTTTACAAAAAAATTGAAAAAAACGTCACCAATAAGGTCCTTTTTGGGGATTAAAACCCCGGGGCCTTCCCCCCGTCCTCAACAAACACAAATGTCCCCGGAAAAAGGCAACCGGGTTCCCAGTTGCTTTTCCCAAAAAGATTCACGGAAATAGAGAAAATTTTCCAGCACTTTCCCGGAGGGTTTTAAAAATTGTTTTTTAATAAAAAACGCAAACCCTTTTTTTTAAACTTGTAAAAAAAAAAAATTTTTAAAAAAAACAGCAAAACCTTTCGGGGTTTTTTTTTAATTATGTTTTTAACAAGTCCCTTTAATAAAGGGGTTTTTTATATGAAAAAAAGTTTGAAAAACGCTCCGTGCGGGGAATGCTGGAAAATCCCTTTTTAAAATTTTTTATAAATGTAGTAATTGGTAAAGATTCCTAAAATTTTATGTTAAAAGGGTTTGCCCCCCTTCCTAAGTAGGAAAGTGGGTTTTTTAAAGTTAAATAGATTTTCTATGCAACTGGCAGCATCATATAGAGATTGTTAGTTTTAAATTCAACCATCATTTGGTCGACTTTATCAACTGAATTCAATAAACCTCTACTATTCTGAATGTTGGTAATGTTTGGAATGCTGGTAACACAGATTATTCCAACATGATTTTGGAGAAGCTAAACAGCGCCTTTCCCTTTCCCTCCCTCTGACCACCTTTTCTAATATTCCAAAAATTTGGTTGGTTTTAGGATTGACAACACAGGATTAATGGCACCAGATACGATCTTCTTCTTCTTCTATAGGGGAGACTGAGGGCGACATGTAAGAACGGGGCTGTGCCAGTTATCTGGCATCAAAAAGCTGTAATAGCCCTGTTCTACAGATGTATGAACAGTCGCATTCCAAACTTTGACGCGAAAAAAGCAGGCGCGACACTTTTTAATGTGCCAAAGATTCGGGGTGTTCTCGGGGGCGTCACACCACATTCATAGAATTAGACACATTTATGATTATTTGATGCCAAACTTTGGCACAGTTAGAACAGCCAGACCAGGTTATAGGTGGTACCTGAACCAGACTTGCCGTATTGGCTCTACACTGTGTCTGTATGTATGACCTGCAGAAGAACAGTCAGACCAGGGTAAAGTTGGTGCCTGAACCAGACTTGTGGAATTGGCTCTACACTGCGCCTGTATGTATGACCTGCAGAAGAAGAGCCAGACCAGGGTAAAGGTGGTGCCTGAGCCAGAATTGTGATATTGTCTCTACACTGCCCTGTATGTAGGACCTGCAGAAGAACAGCTAGACCAGGGTTAAGGTGGTGCCTGAGCCAGACTTGTGGTATTGGCCCTACACTGCCCTGTATGTATGACCTGCAGAAGAACAGCCAGACCAGGGTAAAGGTGGTGTCTGAGTGAGACTTGTGGTATTGGCTCTACATTGCCTTGTATGTATGACCTGCAGAAGAACAGACCAGGGTGAAGGTGGTGCCTGAGCCAGACTTGTGGTATTGGCTCTACACTGCCCTGTATGTATGATCTGCAGAAGAACAGCCAGACCAGGGTAAAGGTGGTGCCTGAGCCAGACTTGTGGTATTGGCTCTACACTGCCCTGTATGTATGACCTGCAGAAGAACAGACCAGGGTGAAGGTGGTGCCTGAGCCAGACTTGTGGTATTGGCTCTACACTGCCGTGTATCTATGACCTGCAGTAGAACTGCCGTACCAGGGTATAGGTGGTGCCTGAGCCAGACTTGTGGTATTGGCTCTACACTGCCCTGTATATATGACCTGCAGAAGAACAGGTTCATATATTCTGTTACATTCTACACTGCCTGAAAGAGATTTTGATCTGGCCTGTCAACGCCAACATTGATACATGTCGCCTTTAGTTGCTTAAAGACTAATTTTTGACAGTATATAATTCATTGTATGAGAATCATCCATCCTTTGCTACTCGAAACATATCTCCTTCCCCTCTATGTGAATTAATAAATCAATTAAGACCACTACCTTTTAGTATTTCCGCAACAAATTACTGCTATAGACATTTATCATATCAGACACACTCGTACCACAATGAGAATCACTATTATGTCCCTATAAGACCGAAAAGAAAATTGGAAGGGGTACTCGAGGTGGACAGAGGATTAGGAAATGATTAGAGATGGGTGAATTTCTCAAAAATTAAATTCGCCAATTTCGCCGAATGTTCTGGCAAAATTCCTTTCCGCGCCGAATTGCATTTAAAAAAACAGCTATTTCCTGGATGCAGAGAGCCTGTAGGGTGTTGTAGAACACTGTGCCATGCTCAAATATGCATAGGGAGCGTGGTTTGGTCTTCATACAATGCTGTGTTTTAGTATGACACACAAATGACAGGCGCTGCTCTTAGAATCGCTTCACACTTCACTTCTCTGGGCAGTTACAGGGTCAAAACTGACCAAATAACTGAAGTGGGAACGCAGCCTGACACAGTCATGTCAGCTCCAGCTAGAAGGAACCAAGCTGAGGGCTAAGATCCTACTATAGTGTCAAAGAGCGCACTCCTCTTACACCGACATCAGATGATTCCACAGATTACGAGAGAACCTGCTCTGTTAAACGCTGATACATGTAGAGCCCCACGAAAGAGTGGAGAGGGTGTCGGCAGCAATTTTGCGTTGACGTCACTGATCATTTTGCCCTTCCTTTCATCCTTTTCTTGTCCCTTTCATGGTCAATAATCCATCAGCATTGCTAAAGCCAAAAAAAAAAGGAGTTGTTCCAAAAACAGAGAGCCCAAAAAAGGGGATATTTGCATGTCTTCTGTGTTTTGATCCACACCGCTTTTGGCTCCTAATCATCAGAAAATTGATCCTTTTCTTTCCCTTTGACAGATTAAAAAGGGAAAACCAAACACAGGGGGGGCAACGTCATAGAGTGGTGGAGGGTGAAACAGCTTTGGGAAACCAAAGGGTGTTCCGTGAAACAGTGCTCGTTGGCAGCAACATCACTAGACCACAATGGACATGACGGGTTGTAAGGGGGCCCAACCGAGGCCATAGGGGCCAATGACAGTGAGGATGTGGCAGCAAAAATTAAGGCCACAGAGTGACACAATACAGATGAGGACTTTGGCAGAACAAAAGAAGGCCACAGTGTACAAATGAAGGTTGCGAAGGTGGCAGCAACACACTAGACCACAGAGTGGCACAATGAAGGTTAGAAGGGGGCAGAACTCAGGGGCCACAGAGGGCACAATGAAAAGGTTAAAAAGGTGGCACAACACCCCCGCCCACAGAGTGCCAAAAACGGGGTGTGAAGGGGCGCAAATCATAGCCCAAAGGTGGCAAATGACGGTTTGGGAAAAGGGTGGCAGCAACATTAGTAGGCCCAGATGACACAATGACGGGTTTTGAAAGGGGGCCCAAAACATCAGTGGGCCCACGGTGGCACAATGACAGGCTAGAAGGTGCAGCAAACCAGACCACAGAGGGAAAAAGACAGGTGAAAAGGTGGCAGCAACATCACTGACCACAGAGTGTCCAAGACATTTGAGAAGGGGGGCGGGGCAACATCGTGGGGCCAAGAGGGGGACAATGACAGAGTGTGGGGGTGGCGGGCAGCAACGCGCGGCAGCATGGGGTGGGGAGAGTGGCGCAATGAAAAATTTGGGAGGTGGCAGCAAATGAGTAGGCCCACGAGTGGCAAAAATAAACCAGTGGCAGCCCCCAACAAGAGTGGGCCACGTTTGGCAAAATGCAAAGTGGGAGGAGGTTGGCAATCCCAGTCCCTGAAAAGAGGGTGGTGGCGATAAGCAGCTGCACAGATGTGTGGCATCGGCAGGTGGCAGCATCAAAATATAGTGAGGCAGTAGCAGAAGTTTAGACTTTTTCCAAATTTTTGGGGGAGCTCATGACTGATCTAATCTGTTGAAAAGGCATGGGTGTGGAAACCCGGGTGACCAGCCTGATTATCTTAAAAAAGTGGTTTTCCCATATTTTGGGGGGAAAGCGAGTTCCCTTGGGGAACTATGGCCCCCCGCATAAACCGCTTCTGGGGGCCCACTAGGGCCCCGGGGGGGAAAAGTTTCTCCGTGAAAAACTTGGCAAGTTGTCCCAATAAAGTTTGGTTGTATAATCCAGCGGATCTTCTACCTTTGGGGGTGGCAGAGTGCTGTCCAAATAGGCCACCACCCCGCTGCTTCAGGATCTCTCCAGGTCTTGTGCTGCTGCTGATATTCCTCACTAGGGGGTGAAGGAAGTGCTATCAACGCTCCAATTGGTGCTGTAATGGAGCTGGTACTGCTCCCAAAAAACCCCACAATGAAAGGTTAAATTAAGCCTTGGGGATGGGGAAAAACCCTACAGAACAACCCAAAGTTAATTCAGGTGTATGGGGAAAAAGACACCCCCGGGCTTAGGGAGAATCCCCACAAACCCAAAACATAATATAACATGGTTGGGACCAAGGTTTTATATGACACTACTTGTAAGGGCTTTCAATCCTACTGAAAAAAAAGATTTCTTTGCTAAAAAGGGTCAAATAGTGCAGCACGCAAAATGCTTTTGACAAGATCACAGTGAAAGTGTAGGATTTAAGATGGCACCGTATTTTAAAGGGGTGTGACGTACAGAGCACTTCATTGAGGGTGTTTTCCCCTTTTTTCCCCCTTTCCCGAGTTTTCCCGCCCCCTGTTTAAAGCCAAAGTGCTCAGGCCATTTTACCAAAAAAAAAAAAATTTTCGTTCCCGCGAATCACCATAAACCCCCAACTTCGTGCAGAACCAAAGTTTTTCTGAAATTCAAACAATTACTTTATTAGAATCGATTTTCCCCTCTTAAATTTTTCAAAATTATTTCTTTAGGGGTTTGCCCCCTTTGCAAACTCTCTTTTGAGACCACACTATC
>JAODAL010036034.1:0-42213 GCA_025379985.1 Phyllomedusa bahiana
GCCCCAATTACGTCGTGTCTGGGGCGGGGCGGGGGGGCGGCAGCCGCCGGCCCCATAGACATTCATTTTCTGCTGCATACGCCGTAAAAAAATTGTTTTGGGCACTACTTCCCCGCTGCCGTCTTGCGAAGCGGGGAGGAGACGAATCCATATTTCTCTATGAGATTTGTGGTTAAACTGTAATTATTTGGGACTATCTCGCCATTTTAGGGGGAAAGAAGCGAATCACGGGCAGAAGCCCAAATAATTGCCGTGTCAACAAGCCTTACTTTTATTACACTTGAGTGTTTTATAATACACAGCAAAAAAATATGTATTGCCATGATTATGCCTTTGATAGGCACTGTTTACCCCCTCCCTGGGGCAGGGCATAATAGGTTTTTAACCTGGAGGTCATAAGGCTACAGTACTGGTTTTTGATCGGATTTTTGGCGGAATCTGTTTTTAGAATCCGCTGAAACTCTAACAGTAACTAGTGCACTAAGACACAAAAAAAAATCGGCTTAGTCTACACAACAGATTTTTTTTCCTTTGGTTTTAAAATCCTGGGATTTTGGACAGCTTTTTAACATTTTTTGTTTAACCCGCCTTTTTTTTCCTGGACCCCTTCAGGGCCCCCATCAGAAATTTGAGGGCCCCCTACAGTTAAAGCGCCTGCCCCCCCCATCAATCCCCCCCCCGTCAACCAATCGTCCCCCCCACCAACCCCCCCCAGAAATCTCACACAACCCCAGAAAAAGAAATGCAATTGTGCCATTGTCATTGAATTTAGTTCTTGTTGAATTTTACAGCATACAGCTTATCTATATTGTGTTGGTCAGTATGTATACTAAAGCCAGGAAATACCGCTGCATGATCACCGTGTGTCACCATTATAATGTTACTGACCAATATACTATACAATTTGTTACCCAGACCAATATTACCAAACAATGTACAAAGACCAAATAATACCACCACATATCACAACATATGGTGACTAATATTACTGTAATTTTACTGACAAAGCCAGAAATCCAGGGCCGATTATTACCAATAACAATATACCAGGACAAAGTAATACCGCCACATGATCACCACCATAAAGTTGCAGAATAATGCAGGCATACAGAGTGCAGGCAGTCATATGACATAGTCATGTGACATACAGAGAGGAAGCAGTCATGTGACATATAGACATGTGACATACAGAGGGGAAGCAGTCATGTGACATATAGTTAAACAGGAACAGAGTTGATGCCACCATTTGCATGTAGTCACAAGGTGTTCTGCACTGTGTTTACATGTATTACAGTTCTACAGTAATCCTCGGAGCCGCCCTTGGACCAGCTCAGTCTATACTCTGTTTCTTCATAGAATCACACTCTCCAAACAGGTTGGAACTTCCTCAAAATATTCCAGCAGTAAGTGGCATACCGCTGCCTAGCATAGCCTGCTCTGCACCCAGATACTTGCTCTGCACATATTCCTCAGCCCATACCTCTCACATATACCGCAGCGCATCATCTCCAGATGACTGAGAGTGTGGGAAATCCAAATCGCAGGGAACGCGCAGCTCTCCAGCCGTGCAGAGTATTTCCGGAAGGGTTTAGTGATCTTGGGAAGTAGATAAAGAAAACAGCAAGGCTGTGGTGTAAACTATAGGTCCATGGGGGAATGCTTAAAAACACATAGGGATTTATTAAGATAATAAACATTAGAAGGAGGTGACGCGTTTCATGGATTGGGACTTGATAAAGTCAATACCAGGTGTAAGGTCAGTGTCCTATTAAATAACGCCGGGACCACGAGCGAATGGTCTAGAGATGTACAAAAAAAGTCAGAGCACAAAAATATAAAAACATGTAAAATTTATAGAATATAGAGATGTATGGAGGACACCTACAATATAAAAAACACATAATATAGAGATGTATAGTTAACATGTACAATATAGAGATGTATGGAGGACACCAAACATCTCTATATCATATATATTTTTATATTGTAGGTTTCCACCATACACCTCTATATTGTACTATACCAAAATATCAGGTTTCTGCAAAGATTTATGACAGACCACTGTCCACAGGAGAGTCTCTGCTGGTACTAAATTATATGATTTGTCACTGTGTTCTAGTGGGAATATTTAGGTAAGGTTTAATATTTTTTCCTATTTACACAGACACACGTCAAGTCAATGAGCATGTCAAAGGTACAGGCTGCAGGCATATTTATGAACAAGCCTTAACAGACTGGCATGTGTAATCCACCCCATAGCCCAAGGATACGTTCAGACATTGTCTTTACAGCATGCACTTTTGCTCACCGCAAATGCCTCTCGTTTGCGCTCTGAAGGTACGTCCACATATGACATGCTGGTTACCAGCATCCGCGGCATGCGCCGACAGGCCCCCCCTTGCTTTATAGTCTGGTCGGGCCCCTTTGATCAGTACTGGTTGTATTGCATTAACGGCGGCCCTGTTCCTATTACCTCAATTATGCTTCTGTTGTCCTTGTCATTTTCTAAATTAAACATGGATTGTATGGACCAAAATTTATTACAAACTTAAAGCACAATGTGTCATGAGAAAACAGTTGCCGAATGGCATGGATAGGTAAAAACCATTAAAAAGTTATTCCCACATAAAGTGACACATGTCAGATTTTAAAAAAGGGGCTCTGTCAGGAAAATCAAAACTGGCTGTGGCAGTAAGGGGATAATGATGTCATTGACTGTATCATAGAATATACTGGGAAAACGAAAAAAATACCTTTTTGTTGGTACCATTTTGGATAAATGCGACTTTTAGGTTGCTTTTTATTCCAATTTTAAGGGGACACAATTTTAAACGATGTTATATTTTAATAGGTCGGACTTTTACGGGCATGGCGATACCAATTATGTGTAACTTTTTTTTTTACTTTAACAGTAAGTCCCATTAAGGTATTTGACCTCTAGGGGGTGTGATCATCAGTACAGCCTTCTGCATAAACAATGCAGAAGGGCGTGCAAAGATGGCAGTTCTATGAAACAAAAACACAGTGGCTTTGGAAGTCTTCATAAGGCCGCCATGTTAATGGATCGGCAACCTGCGAAGGTGCCGATCGCAGAGAGGAATGGTGCATGGCACTGCTTCTCATTCATGTCTAAGAGGTTAAGCAGCAGGCAACGGAGCCAGCTTTAATTAACAGCTGACTTCAGCCTCCTATGTAACGTTATTACCAAGTAATCCAGCTACATTTTAATTTACACTATGGCCTACTGTCACGGACGCCCCTGCGACCACTGTCCCGGGTCGCAGGCGCGCCCGTGCTCCTGCACCGAGCGGACGCCCCGTCCCGCACGTTGGGTTCGGGTCCGCTCGCCTCCCCCGTCCCCGCCCGGGATGCACTTACCCGGCCAGCTCCTGCTCAGCTGCTTCCGTGTTCCGGCGCGTAGCTCCGCCCCTAGGGGCGCGCGCGCGCCGGCAATTTGAATTTAAAGGGGCAGTGCTCCGGTAATTGGTTCATTGCCAGCCCGGCTCCTATTTAGTCCGGTCACTTCCTTCCGGCCCCCCCGGGACCCTTTGGGTGTTTTTCCCCCATGGTAAAGTGTTCCTGACTTTTCCGATTGCCTTCCGTGTACCGACCCTCTGCTAGGCTACCGTCTACGCCTTCCCCGCCTGCCCCGACCACCTCCCTGTCAAAACGCCACGAACCAGCCCGCCGTCCTGACCTTCTGTCTGTCCTCGACTATGAGCCTGCCTGCCTTTTCCTTACCTCCCCCCTTGGCCGCCACCGCGGGCAAGCCCCGCCATGGTGGGCCCTGGGGGACACCCCCCCCAAAAGCCACCCGCTGTGCGGCGGGCTCTGGTAAAAACCGGGTCCCACTTGTTTCCACCCCCTGGTAGGGGCTTACCCACCCCGCCTGCGTGGCCCATGATCCACCCCCAGAATCGTACAGTAGACCCGGGCCATGGATCCCGCCAAGGTACCCTTTCCCAAAGTTTGCCAGCATCACCAAACGTCGTGGTCAAGCATCAAACAGTTGCCAGCAAGCGCAGCAGCTCGAGCAACTTTTCCCTTGGTGCGCAGCTCTCCGTCCAGCAGCAGCCACCGCCACTCCAGTTGCACCCCCCCCAGCGGTTCCGGTGATCCCCAGGGGCCCAAAGTTCGGCTGTCATCCCACCCAAGTTCAGGGTGCCCCGAAACTAGCAGGGGGTTTTTCACTCAATGCCTATGCACGTGGAGCTGATGACCCGCCATTCCGTCCAACGTGCAAAGGTGGCTTTCGGGGTCACCCCTCTGGGGGGGCCCCTGGCATGGCTACCCCCTAGGGGCAAGAGACCCGGGAGGGCGGATCTACAGAATTCCTCGTGAGTTCCGCCGTCTTCGAGGACCGCCCGTCCCTCCCCCCCGTGGACGGCCCCCAAAATCTACGCCAGGGAGACCTTCTGTAGGAACTACGGGGTTTTGCAATTCCGTCGTGGCCTCTAAACTGAATGGAACGAGGGGCCGCACATGTGTACTTTTCAAGAAGGACTCTCAAGTCGAGTTAAAGACGTCTTGGCCGTTTGAGACCTCCCGCCTCCCTTAGACTGATCCGGTTGGCGACCCCACCCCCATATACGCTTCATTGAACGGGAGGGGGAGCTTCTCCCCAAGAGCGCCAGTCACCCCAAACCTCCCGGTTTTCCCCCCGCCTGCACCGGGGTTCCGGGGGCCTCCTGGCCACGCCCCCAACACCCACCGCGAGCCCATGCAGATTGATCGGGCCGCCCTGAGCAAGAATTTGGCCCCGGGGCGACAATGGCTTGTGCCCCTTTACTTGGCAGCCCAGAGCATTTTCCGGAATTGCCCCAAGCCCCCAAAGGCGCAGGAAACTCCCGCACCTAGGACGTGGGGAGGCATCCTAGGTGCAACCCCCCCCTCTCCACGCCTGTTGATGCTGTGCATCGTGTCAGAGTTGGTACACTTTCCCGGGTTTCCCGGGTTTCGGACTCTAGGGGGGTGGTATGGGTTTTTCCCAGTGGTACGTCTGGAGAAAACCGCTTGTCATTATCAGTCAGCGGGGAGCTCTTAGCGACACATCCAGTTCATCCCCAAGCCCTGCCCCTCCATGTGGGGCACTGCAAAGGAGGAGATCCCTTCAGGGTGCCTCGCTCCTCGCAGCGACCCCCTTCGGCTCCCATGGTTAGGCCCACTCTCCACCCTGACGGGGTCTACTGGAAGTGATTCTTTGGGGGCCCCAAAAACTGTCGGGGGGGGTTTGTGGACCCCGCCCGGTGCTTCCCCTGCTCTCGCTTAACCCTTCAGGAGCCGTGCCCGGCCTGCCGCCCGAATATCTGGAGATCCCGATTGTTCTCCGAGAGAAAACCGAGAGTTTTCCCCGCCGCATCGTCCATACGATTGCCCGATCGATTTATTGCCGGGTACCAGTCCCCCCCCCGTGCCGAGTTACCCTCTGTCTGTTCCTGACCCAAGCCTTTGGGTAATCCGGGAAAATCTCAAGAAGGGTTTTCATCCGGAAGTCCTCGCCCCCGCTGGGCGGGGTTTTTTTTCGTGAAAAAGAAGAAAGGTACCTTACGGCCCGCTTGACTCCGGGGTTGAAAAAGATCACGGTAAGAACCTTACCCCTTCCGCTGACACGGAACTTTTGACGCCTGCAAGGGCGCCAAAGATTTTCTAAAAATTTGGATTTGAGGGGGCCCCTTTTCAACTTGGTAAAAAAATCCGCAAGGGCATGAAGGGAAGATGGCCTTCAAAAACCAGGGAGGGGCACTACGAGTACCTGGTGAGCCTTGGGGATCTGTAATGCGCCACCTTTTTTTCAGGAGCCGTGAAGACGTCTTCGGGGAAACCTCCCCCTTCTCCTGCGGGGTAGCACCTCGATACATCGGGTGTTCCCCCTCCCTCGGGCCCCAACCGACCATTCCTCAAGTACTAAGCTCTCTGGGGAACCACCTGTATCCCAAGCTGGGGAAGTGCCCTTCCACAGACTAGCCTCCCGTTTCTGGGGTATGTCATCTCTACCAAGGCCTACGGAGGACCCGCTAAACTGTCTGCCGTATTGAAAAGGGCCACGCCCGCGGGCTGGGGGTACCAGCGATTTTTGGGGCTTGCAATTACTTGCCAATTCATCCCCCTTTTTCCGCGGGGGGCCCCATAGGGGCCTCACCAAGAAACAAGCCAATCCACCAATTTGGGCCCTGTCAGGCCGAGGGCGTTTGTGAAGCTCTTTCCCGCCTTGCTACGGCTTTTCCTTGCCGCCAGACCCCGCAAACCCTTCACTCGGAATGGAGCTTCATCTGTGGGGCTGGAGCATCCTTAACAAAAAGGGCCCTAGGGGAAAAGAGGTCATCCTTCTTCTCCAAGACTTCTCTTCAGCCGAGAGGAATACACGTTTGGGCGACCAGGAGCTACGGCCATAAATTGGCCCGGGGAGAGGGGGCGTTATCTGCGGGGGGGCCCGTTTTCCCATCCGTATCTACCCGGCCCCAAAACCCCAAATCTGCAGACTGCTCAGGACTTAACCCAGCCAGGCCGGGGGGTCGCCTTTTTTCCCGGTTGACTTTGAGATCCTTTTTCGGGCCCGCCGAAAAATTTGGGGAATGATGCCCTCTCCCGGGCTTCCGCTGGGGGGTTTAAAGAGCCCCCCCTGAACACACCCCCCCAAAAGTTTCATCCAGTGCTCCAGGGGACCCCGGAAGGGTCCCCCCCTGGAAGGACTATGTGCGCCTCTTCCGCGACTATTTTAAAAATGGGGACATTGCTCTTTGGTGGCGGCCATCCCGGCGCCCGAAGAACCTTCCCCTGATACCCCGGGGTTTCTTTTGATGGCCCGAGCTGGAGAAGGATATCAAGGACTTTTGTTGGTCTTGAAAATCCCTGTGCCCCAAAAGCCCACGTCCAACCCCAGGCCTACTTCAGCCATTCCTTTTCCCACTCAACCCTGGACCAAAAAATTTTGATGGCTTTATAACTGACCTCCCCTCGTCGTTGGCAACACCATTATCTGGGTGATTTCTGATCGCGTTTCCCCAAAATGGCAACTTCTCCCCGTTGCCAGGGCGCCATCTCCTCCCCGCAGTGAGTTTTCCTTCACCATGTGTTTCCCGGCTATGGATCCCTCAGCAAAATTTTCTCGGAACGGGGGGGTTCAATTTGTCTCCAGGTTTTGGCGAGCTCTGTCAAACCCAAATTCAAGTGAAGTCGCTTCTCTTGGAACCATCCCCGAGAACGGCCAGGGGGAGAGGGTCAAAAGCTTGGGTTGTACTTCGTCATTTTGCTGGCCGCCAAGATGATTGGGCCAATTTACGCCGGGGGTGGAGTTCTCCTAAATCCCTGAGTCCGAGTCCAGGGGGCCCCCCCTTTCTACATCGTGTGGGTTGCATCCCCGGCCCCCCCCTCCCTTGCAACCTCCTCCGAGGGGCCCCGGGGGCGGGCGCACTGGTTTTAAGACAGAAGGCCCTCGGGGCCCAGACCCGTCGTCGCTTCTCCGCGCGTCCCCGCGCAGAAGCTCAAGCGGACAAGAAGAACCCTCCTCCCGGGGTTTTCCCCCCTGAAAAGGTGTGGCCCCTCACTAGTTTTTCCCCTTAAAGATCCGTTCACAAATGGGGCCCCTTTTTTGGGACCCTTTTTAGGTCATCACCCATCAATCCGGGAGCATACAAAACCCCCCGGCCCCTCCCCGAGAAATTAAACCCAACGTTCATGCTCCTTATTGAAACCTTGGCCTTTAACCCCTTTTTTCCCGAAGGCCCCCTCCTCCTCCGTCTGGGCTGATGGCCCCCAAGTTTCAGGGCAAAGGAAATTTGGGCAGAGAAAACTAGGGGAAACGAACTTTTGGTGGACTGGGAAAGGGGGTTTTGGCCCAAATCCTTGGAGCCCGGGGGAAACTCCTAACCGCAGTCCCTTTTTAAAATTTTTCCAAACCCCGTAAGAGGGGGGGGGCCCAAGGGGGGGGGGGGGGGACTGCCGGACGCCCCTGCGACCACTGTCCCCGGGGCCAGGCACACCCCTGCTCCTGCACCGAGCGGGAACCCCGCACGTCGGGGTTGGGGCCGTCGCCTCCCCTCCCCCGGCATGCACTTACCCGGGCCCCCTCCCGTCAGGCTGCTCCCTTTTCCGGCGGTAGCTCCGCCCCTAGGGGGCGACGCAAGCCGGGGGAATTTTAATTTTAAAAAAGGGGGCAGACGCGGGAATTTGGGTTTATTTCCGGGCACGCTCCAATTTTTTCCGGTCACTTCCTGCTGGCCCTGGGATCCTTAGTGTTCTACCCATGGTGAAAGTGTTTCCTGGGGTTCCCTATTGCCTTTTGGGGTACCGACCCCCGCTATTACCCTTACGAACCTTGCCGCCTGCCCCGAACCCTGTTTTTCTACCCGTCCAGAAAACCCGAGCCGCCTGTCCTGACCTTTCTGTTGTCCTACTACGAGCCTGCCCGCGTTTTTGTACCTCGCACCCCTTGGCCCCACCCCCCGGGCAAGCCCCGCAGTGGTATACCGGTGGACACCCCCGCCAAGCCACCCCCCCCTTTTCGGCGGGCTCTGGTGAAAACCGGGTCCCCTTAGATTCCCCCCCCCTGGTAGGGGGTTAGCCCTTGCCTGGGTGGTCCCGTGGTCCACCTACAGAATCGTTACACCTACCAGTACATCCTGTCTCGGTAAGGGGTTAAAGGAGTTAAACACCATGCTGTTTCACAGAGCCAAAAGGGAGTTTAGACTCTACTTATGGTCAGGGGTGGTTGGTCTATAGCATATGGACATATCACCTCTGCTCAGGGTTGGCGGGGGATCTAGGCCCACAGGTGGGTTTATTCTGGGGGCCCCCCAGTTTAGCTGTTTCTGTGCCCAATGTTTTGGGGTTTATTTAAGGCCCCCCTACAGCTATTGAAAAAGACTTACCTGCCTCCTTTCTCTGCCTCTTTGTTTTTTCCATCTTTTAGCTTTTTGCCTTTTAAAGGAGTAATTCAGTTAAAAAACAATTAAAGGTCTACCATGCTTAGGGGCCCACCGGAGTTTTCCCTATTCCCCATTCCGAGCCTGCCTCTGCAATCCTAGCTGAGCCTGACATTGAAATGACTGCAGCAGATTAAAAAAATGTAGTAACAAATACAGAGAACGAAGAAGTGAAAAAGTGTCCTTATCTTAAACAAACCAAGCTCCATTCCAAGAGATTACACACAGGAGGAAGTGATGTCACCATGGACAGACAGCAGCTTCCGGCTAATCAAATTAAAAAGAGTGGCCAAATTTTAAAAAAATTGTATGTACTAAAAAGATAAAATCTCTTTTATCTCCTCAAAAAAGCAAAAATATCAACGTAGTAGATAATAGTCTTCATTTACTTTTCCCTACGTGTTGAACGGTAATCATTATGGTGAGCAAATCCCTTTAACATTTAGGTCAACAGCTTGAAATGTTACACTATATTGTCTATCATCTATTTCAAGTTCCCCGTAATCCAGTGACTGGGTTGAAAGCTCTCCAGTAGTGAAGGAGTTAGGATCTGCTGTTTGGTATTGTTCAGAAGCTTAGGAATTCAACATTAGATTAATGTATGACATTGTTAAGGAGATAATCCTCAGTAGGACTGGGGTTGGACAACTTGTTTAAACAAGTGGAAACCTGCAATTTGAGGGTCAAACATGGTCATTTCCTCTAACCAGGATTTTGGGGTAAATTTGGGAAGACAGTTTAACTGTTTAGTCAAACATATTCTGGAAAAAGGAGCAAGACATGGAGTACAGGATTTAGTAGACGTATTCTATACAGCCCTCAGTACCCCTAAGGGCGGCCACCGACCATCAGGACACAAACATGCTATGTCTCCGTCCTCATACTTCATAGAGTAATATTCATCTTTCAAAGGCTGCATTTAACTGATGGCACTGTCATGGTGGGCAATGTATGGCTGGAAACTGTTATGGTGGGAACTGTATAGCCAGTACTGTATGGCTGGCACTGTTAGGGTGGGAACTGTATGGCTGGCACGTTTATGATAGGGCACTGTATGACTCTGTATGCTATTTTAAGCAACCTAAATAAGTGTTCCATTAAAAACTGTTTCTGTATTATCTCTTGATTTTTTCCTCCGAGGATTATTTATTTCTAACACAATCATGATAGATCCACAAGATCTACCATAAAAATGTCTGATAGCTTTGAGACTCCAAAAAGGAGGAGATTAGATCTAAGAGAATAAATATGTGTTGTCTTTTAAAGGGGTTATCTCACTACATTGATTCATCTTACCTCAGTCCTGTTTTCTTGATTTCATTTTGAATTCAGGGGTATGTTTACTGGCTTCTACTAGGCTGCAGTAGAAGCCAGGTCTGTAGCTATAGCAACCAGTGCTGGCAGCCTACCAGGAGAGAGTAAACAGGTCTGTAGCTATAGCAACCAGTGCTGGCAGCCTATCATGAAGGATCAAACACATCTGTAGCTATAGCGACCCGAGGAGCTGATGCAGTCCATACAAGAGGGGATATCTCAGAATAGGTAGGACACTGTTAATGGACACATATTGCAAAGTGACTTTTTTGCAAGATCTTTAGCATAAAAAGCAAACCTTGTAGTGAGACAACTCCTTTAATCCCTTAACCCGAACGCCTGAAAAGTAGTTAATGACCAGAACATTTTTTTAGTTTTTGCCTCCTTGTGTTTCAACCGTTTTATTTTTTCAATGACGCAGTTGGATGAGGCCTCGTTTTATTCGAGACGAGTTGTACTTTATGGGGGAATAGTTTAAGTTCACTTATAAATAATTGCAGAATTTCTTTTATTTTTAAATTTTTTTTACATTTTTTTTTACACCATTCCCATTTCACACTTAATAATATGTTAGATTAATTCTACAGGTTATTACAGTCGTGTTGATACCTAATAAGTGCAGGGGTTTTTTTTGTGTGTAATGTATGCACAATTATTTTTTATTAAATATTTATTTTTATTTTATTTATTTTTTTGTTTGACACTTTTTTTGTTTTTCACTTTTTTTTAAATACCATGACAGAAAACTGTTGTTTTTTTTTACACTTAGTAATGTATTAGCATATTCATATATATTATACTCTGTGTCAGTCGGACACAGGCAGTGATCAGGACAGCACACAGTGTGTCCTGGTCACTGGCTTCATACACAGACAGCCCTGAGGCTACTCTAGGTCCACAGGGCTGACTGTGCAGCCATTCTCCAGGCTCTGTCGGGTCACCGGGTGTTCCGATCACCCGACAGAACAGGGAAACCCTTTGATTCCGCTGAGGTAATGCACCGCCGCAATCAAAGGGTTAAAGCACCAGGTTGCGGAGGTTTCCTCCACTACCCGATGCTCGCAGGAGCTGCGCTGGGATCAGGGCTGTGTAGTACAGCCCCGATCGCAGCGCAGCTGCGGCACCGGCCGCCGAAAACGCCAAAGTCTGCAGCGACGTCTAAAGTTGGTGGGCGGTCGTTAAGGAGTTAAGTTATAGCCACTTCTGTAACCCCCCAAAACTACATTGGAAAAAAGGTGCCTCTATCTGTAGAACCCGAGCAAGCGAACCCCAGATTCTGATCTCTGGCAGTTCCTAAAATGTAACCAAGACCTTTCAGCCATTTTGGGTATTTGCAATTAAGTGCCATAAAGATCTAAGATGAGGAATACCCCTTTAAGATTACAATACAATATGGTAAAATATGACAATGTTGCCCTTGGACCAGAAAGTTGTGCACCCCTGCCTTAGTGTATCTTAAAAACTTAAGAACCAACCGATGTGAGAAAATGTATCCACAATCGATATACAGTATATTCTCTATTTCCTAGTTTGTGAATAACTGTTAACTATGATCTATTGACTATGAGATCATTGTTACCTTTCCTCTGTAAATTGGGATATCAAGTTTTAAAACTACCACATCTGGCCTGCTGTCCTCCACAAGGGTGAATTAACACAGTGTTTGTTTATAACGGCGTGTACTGTGCTCGCTGCTATATGCCGGGTGTATTAGAAGTATGTGCTGGCCAGCTGGCCCCCACGTCACTTCTTTCTCCCGCTGTGCAGTACACGGGGTTGTCATAGCCCACAATGAGTGAGATACTGTATAGGGTAAATTCCCACTACTTGCTATCTAAGGGCACTTGTACTTCACATTCCCATTCCCAGAGCAGCTTCTGCGAGCGCTCCTCGGCGCTTAAAGGAGTTATCTCACTACAAGGATTGCTTTTTATGTTAAAAATCTTGCAAAAACAAGTAACTTTGCAATATGTGTCCATTAACAGTGTCCTACCGAGATATTCCCTCTTGTATGGGCTGCATCAGCTCCTCAGGTCGCTATAGCTACAGACCTGTTCTATCTCTCCTGATAGGTTGCCAGTACTGGTCGCTATAGCTACAGACCTAGGAGGACATGCATGATGGGCGTTTTCGCCGGTTTTCTGGCATATAATGCGCCTCTCTGTGCCGGCTCCGCCATCGGACGCACCTCCCCTATGTGTTAGGCGCATTAGGCGAAAGCTTTGCCAATTTCTAATGCGCCTAACATAAAGGGACGTGCTGTGGGCGTTCTGGGGCGGGACACACCACATTCGAAAACACCAACGCATGTATGAATGCGAATCGGCAAAGTGAGGCACATTAAAGCTCCGACAGGCAGACCAATTTCAATGTGGTCTGTCTGAGCCGGAGGCGTCAAAGTTTACACAGCATTTATGAGCTCACTTTGCCCACCGGCATACATCAGGCGCTACGACGCGCCGATCTTCATGCATGTCCCCCCATGTGTCTTCAGCAGCTCATCACTGCAGGCCGGTAATAGCCAGTAGACACTGAATTCTAAAATGAAACCAAGAAAACAGGACTTTCCCTGTCAGGTGATCAGGACTCCGGTAACCCAACAGAGCCCTGGGAACGACTGCACAGTCAGCCCTGGGGACCTAGAGTGGCCCCAAGGATGTCTGTGTAAGAAGCCAGCAATCAGGACAGGCTGTTTGCTGCCCTGATCGCTGCCTGTGTCAAACTGACACAGATTATAATTAGAGATGGGCGAATTTCCCGAAATTCGGTTCGTTCACTTCGCCGAATTTCTCGGCAAAAAATAACTTTGTTCTGAATTACTTCAGGACGAATCACGTTAAAAAACAGCTATTTCCAGGCTGCACAGAGCCTGCAGGGTGCTGTAGAACATTGTGCCATGCTTAAATATGCAGAGGGAGCTTGGTTTGGTCTTTTTTTTTTTAGAATATATTTTATTTGGTATCCAAATTCACAATATACGATTTACATCTTGCAAATACTTAACAGTACAATTCTTTTCAATAAAAGAATACCATGTTTTATCTTAGAAATAGCCAAATCAAATGAACGCAAAAACGTACCAACAAGAAATTAAATACAGCCAGGAATATGTTCTTATCTTAATGATGTCTCCTTAACATGAGAAACTCCGTTCTCACTTTATGTTTGTGTTTGTGGTTGTAGTTGTAATCTCCCCAAAGTCCCCATGTGCGCCTCCATTTAGTATATTGAAAGATATTTACTAACTTCTCTATCTCCTGTTGGGTATAAAATTTCTCCAAAAATTTCCTCCATTTCTTAAAGAAATTTTTTGCCATTGTTTCTTTATGTCGTTCCACATATATCTGATCTGCTATGGCATATATTTTTGTTTGCCCTATCACCTTTGCTATGGTTGGGACCTCACTGTCTAGCCATTGAGACAGAATGCATATTTTTGCCACCAACAATATAATATGTAGTATGGCTGGAAGTTCACCACTTTGCTGTTCCGTCAAATCCTCATCCACACTATCCCTCCCATGTAGTAAGAAGATTATTGGAGACATAGTTATATTACCCTTCCAAAGAGATAACATTAGGTCTTTAATTTCGCCCCAGAATACCTGCACCATAGGACATGTCCACAAACCATGGAATAAGTCAGTTTTGGCTTCAGCACATTTCGGACATGCCGTCATTCTATCTGGGAATCCTTGCGATGGGGGTATATCAAATGCATATATGGCCGCATGCACTATTTTGAAATATGTTTCTCGCCACCTCTCATTTATGACATGCTTGCGTATGTTCCTCCATCCCTCTATTATCTCTTGTTCTATATTTTCCTTTCCTGTCCATTTTCTCCATCTCCTAAATCCCTCGCAAACATCAAATTTGACATACCTGTCTCTAATATCTGCGTATATTGTGGCTATGGATTTTCTGTGCGGTACCGATCCTACAAGCCTATCAAAGGCATTTCTAGAGCGCTCCCTACTTATGTTTTGAATTCTGGCATTACAAAATGAAATGATTTGTAAGTATTGTAGTGTTTGAGAATCTGGAAGACTATGTTCCGTTTTAATTTCTGCAAAGGTCATAAATCTGTTGTCTCTCTGGTGAAAGAGATGCGTCACTGAGGCTATTCCTGCTTCCCTCCACCTCTTGAACCACCCATGATTTCTTCCCTCTTGAAATTCTACATGCTCCCACAATGGCAGGTATTTTGATATTCGGAAGGACAAGTCATATCTTTTCCTCAACTCCTTCCATGCTGCTACCGTGTCTTTTAGGAGAATAGAGTGTTTAGCTCTCAATGGAGTGTTTGCTATCTTTAGATGTAATAAACTCGTGAGCTTCACCCCAGCCAAATTTTCCTCTAGCTCACAGTCGGAATAAAAATTGGTATTGTGCAACCAGTCCAGAATGTGTCTTGACAAACATGCAATGTTGTAGCTCCTTAAATTTGGAAGGTTTATCCCTACATCTGATTTCAATGATTGTAGTTTAGCGATGGCTATCCTAGGCCTTTTGCCCTGCCATATGAACTTAGACACCAAGCCATTGTACTTTTTAACATCTGAGTGACGCAATAAAATCGGGATTGTTTGCAAAGGATATAGCAAACGAGCAAATGGTATCATCTTGACAAGATGTATCCTACCCAAGAGTGCCAGTGGGAGATCCTGCCAATGTTGTAGTTCCGTTTGTATTTTTTCAAAAAGAGGGAGATAGTTTAGATTATATACTGATGAGGATATGTGCCCTATTTTGATGCCCAAGTATTTAATATAATCCTTTGCTACCCTAATACCTGTCGCTCTAACTCTATTCGTCTCCCTATGATTATCCCCTCCTATCCATAGTAGCTCACATTGGTCCCAATTGACATGATATCCCGAAAAATTCCCAAATTTTCCAATCAAATCTAACACTTGTTGTAAATGCGCCCCAGGGTTATTCATAAAAAGGAGAACATCGTCCGCAAAGGCGGTTATCTTTAGTTCCCTATTTCCTATCTTTATTCCCTCATATAGTTGGGTTTGCTCTAATGTGCGCAGTAAAGGCTCCAGAGTGAGGTTAAAGAGCAAGGGTGACAGCGGACACCCCTGCCTTGTTCCCTTCTGCATGGTGAATGCATCAGATCTAAAACCTGGGGTGTAAACCGCTGCTCTCGGGTTTTTGTATAAGGTTTCTATAAAAGTTCTCAATTTTCCCCTTTAAATCCCAAACCTGGTCAGTACCCTGCCAAGCCAGGGCCATCTAACACTATCGAACGCTTTTTCTGTGTCTAATGACACCAGCGCCTTAGTTACTTTTGCCCCTTTCTCATTTTGCATCCAAAGCTCCTAGTACTTCCTGATATTTTTACAGCTGCCCTACCCTTGACAAAACCTACTTGCCTTTCCCTATTAGACCGGGAAGGATAGCTGCAAGCCTTTTTCCCAATATTTTTGATATTAATTTAAACCCTGGTTTAATGAGCGATATTGGCCGATATGATTCCACTTTCATCAGGTCTCTACCTGGTTTGGGCAATACTTTAATGAAGGCCAGGTTGGCTTCATCAGGAATACCGCTTCCCTCCATCAATGATGAGTAATATTGCACCAGTGTAGCTTGGTTTGGTCTTCATACAATGTTGTGTTTTAGTATGACACGCACATGACTGCCGCTGGTCTTAGAATCGCTTCACTATAAAATTCCCTGGCACTTAAAGGGGCAAAACTGACCAAAAAAACTGAAGGGTGAATGTAGCCTAAAAGTCATAGCACGACAGCTGGAAAAAACAAGCTGAGGGCTTTGGTGGCAACATCATGACAGAGTGTGGAGGTGACGGCAGCAGCCACACAGCATGAGGTCAGACAGTGGCACAATGACAATTTTGAGGTGGGAAAAACAGGAATAGGCCACAGAGTGGGACCATGACAGAGTGTGTAGGTCACGCAGCAGCCACAGCAGCAGCAATGAGGTCAGACAGTGGCACAATGACACAGTGTGGAGGTCACGGCACAGCCACAGCAGCAGCATGAGGTCAGACAGTGGCACAATGACAGTGTGTAGATCACGGCAGCAGCCACAGCAGCAGCATGAGGTCAGACAGTGGCACAATACACAGTGTGGTAGGTCACAGCAGCAGCCACAGCAGCAGCATGAGGTCAGACAGTGGCACAATGAACAGTGTGGGAGGTCACGGCAGCAGCCACAGCGAGCATGAGGTCAGACAGTGGCACAATGACACAGTGTGGAGGTCACGGCAGCAGCCACAGCCCGCACATGAGGTCAGACAGTGGCACAATGACAATCTGGAGGTGGCAAAACAGGAGTAACCCCCAGAGTGGGACAATGACACAGTGGGGGAGGTCACGGCAGCAGCCACAGCAGCAGCATGAGGTCAGACATGGCACAATGACCCCAGGTGGAGGTGACGGCGGCAGCCACACAGCATGAGGTCAGACAGTGGCACAATGACATCTGGAGGTGGAAAAAACGGGAATGGGTCACAGAGTGGGACAAATTCAAAGTGGGACACCAAGCAGCCACACAGCAGCATGGGGGTCAACAGTGGCACAATGACAGAGGTTAGGTACGGCAGCAGCCACAGCGCACATGGGGTCGACAGTGCACAATGACGAGTGTGGAGGGGGGGCAAACCAGTCCCGTAAAGGGTTGGGGGCATCAGGGGGGGCGGCATAGAAAAGTGGCTGAGGCGGGTATTTTTAAACCCAACCTTTTCCCACATTTTGGGGGGGCACATGACTGATGTATTCTGACGCCTAAGGCATGGTTTTGGGGAAATCCTGCCATCCACGCCTATCACCTTGACAAAGGTCAGTCGTCCACATTTCCCGGGGCAAGGGGGGTTTTCCCCTTTTGGGGAAACGAGGCCCCCGCCGCACAACACCCGCCGATCCCACACTACGGGCCAGGCAGGACAGCTTCTCCACTGCAAACTCGGAAAGTTGCGGCCACAAATCCTTTGGGCTGCCCAAGTCCACGGATCTTCTAACGGGGGGGGCAGAGGCTGTCCAAGTGGGCCACCCCTTTTGGGGTGGGGTCTCCCCGGTCCTGCTGCCTCGCTGCTGCTCTGGGGACTGCCCTCCTCACACGGGGGAAGGAAACTGCTCACGTGACTCCAGCTTTGGTTGCTGCGAGGACTGGTACTGCTCCGACCCCCCCCCCTTCCCCCGGCACCGCGGGAGTATACGTACGCTGAAGAACCCCCGGGCAGAACCTTCGAGGGGGGATGATGCCGCACATGGCAGCGGCCCAACTGACTACGAGGATTTTCCCATAGTATTTTTAGTTTTTCCCCCCCCCCAATAGCTGGGGAAAAAGGCTCCCATTTTGGACCGGTAGCAAAGGGCCAATAGATGGAGAGCCAAAGTCATCCCTCTGCCGGATGCTGACTATTCGGCTCTCACTACCCGGGAATCACAGCTTGGGCCATCTCACAAGTACCCGAGGGGCTCCCTGCCTCCATCTCCACTGTATAATGCCACGGTGCTTGCGGGGCAACTGCCTCGCTTCCTCATCCCATCTACCTCCCCGGGTGCCCTGCCCTCCTCTCTTTCACCTAGGAGAAAATCCACTCATTTCACCAAAAATGCTTCTGTCAAATGTCCTCCTCCTCCTCCTCCAAATTTCATCCCCCCCCGGGGAACTCATGTGGCCGCGAGATGTATCGCCACGTCTCCAGCCCCCCTCCCCAGCCCAAAATTTTTCAGAAACCCTTTCCCGGGACATTACAGTGGAATTTGACTTTAATTCATCCCGAGCCGGCGATTTGACAAATAAAAGGGCCCCCTTTAAAAGGGCCTCAAAAAAAAGGGAAAGGTGTCAGCATGACCCCTGCCCCCGGCTGCCTTTCAAAGTTACATGGGGGAGAAACTCCTGTCCGCCTGGATCATCAAAAAAATCGTTAAGGGCCCTTTTTCTCTGTTCATACAGTCGGTCCAAACTTGTGCAGGCGGAAAATTCCCAAACCCGGGGGAAACATGCATATCAGAGTATGTTGGGGGGGGCCCCGTTCGCCGCGGGCAACTCGAGGAGGGTTTTTCCCTGGTTTTTGTAGGAAGGGGAAGGAAGGCTTTCACATTTTCCCCCCTGGCCATTTTCAGAATCTTTTTTAAGATGGGTGGAAAAACTTCGGGAACCCTTTTTCAAAACCAAGAACACGTGCCCCAAAGAAAGGCCTTTGGCCCCATCCCTCCTCAGGTGCTGTGGGGGACAACTTTTTTCCTCCCATTGTCCGTCACCAGGTTTCTAAATTTGCAGTTGGCGCGAGAAAGCCACACTTTAAATTTCTTGCTGCATGACGCGGAGCACCCCCCTCCCCTGTGGGGTTTTTTCTTTCCCCCGGGCAAGTCAGGAAGAACTGCGTGAAAACCGTTTGTGCCTACACATTTGGGTATAAATGGAGCAAAATTTTTTGGGGGGGCTGAATGGAAAGGGGGTGGAGGGGGGAGGGGGCGGACAGTGGCGGGAGCCGCAGTTTGCCCAACCCGTGGAGGAGAAACCCACCCCCTTGTCCAAGTTTTTGGTTGTGCCTGGCCGGAAGCACATTCACCCCGGGGGCCGAAAAAGGACATGAACTGGGCCCTGACCGTATTTTTACAGCTCCAACCCGCGCGGGCCCGTGCCCCTTTTGGAACAAACCGAAAAGGCCAAGACGGCCCACCTTCTGTTCTACATATTTATGAAGTGCTGGTACCCCTTTTTTGGGGAAAAGAAATTACGTTTGGGAACTCTCCATCTCAGCTCGCAAAAAGCCATTAGTTCTCTAAACGGTGAGAGTCCACCCATTTGGAAAGGGGGGGGACTGCAGAAACCAAACAACTTGGCGGGAAGTACTCGTTTCTGCACCTTGGGATGGTTGGACCCCATACTGTTGTCTCTTTGCAATCGCCTGCGAACGACTGCTGGCCCAAGTACGAGGAGCGGGAGCATCTGGACCGGGAATAAAGTCAAAGAAAACAGCCCCCTTTTTGCAAGGTGGTGGAGCCTTGACTGGCGCAAGGGCTTTCTTCCACTGGGTGCGTTTCGGCTTGCTTTTTCTGCGGGGGCGGGGAGGGACCACCACATCTGACCCCACGTTTCCCCCAAAGGCCCCCGGATGGTGACGCTGCAGGGTTTTTGACGCAGGGCCGGGGTCCCAAATTTTTAGCTCCCTGGCCACGCTTAAACTTTCTGTTTCCCAGATTCAAACCATATCCCCTATTGGGGCCCCTTTCCCGGTGTCTTAGCAAAAAAATGCCAAAAAACCCCCCCGCGATCGGATTTTAACCCCGCCAAGGGCTCCGAAACTGATGACTACTGCCGCAGTTTTGCCTCGTGAGGCCCCGCCCCCACTTTCCCCTTGGGACCTGCAAAGCTTTTTTTTTCCCCCAAAGGCCCCGTTTGGCCCCCGACCTCACACTGTGCAAACCCCTTCTGCCCAAAACGGCCAAACGACCCACTGGCGGGCGGGCGCCGCTGCCTGACGCGAAAGCGGACCCTTCTTTCCCCTGACGATGATGAAGCACTTCCCCCTCACCCGGCTCCCAATGTGGTGGGCCAACTCATCTTTCTATTTGTTTTTCCTCGCATGCGCCCCTCATCACCGCCCGGAAATGAAAGGGGCCCTGACCCCTCACAACATGACCCCCAAAGGGCCACCCCTCAACTTTCTATTTTTTTTCCCCCCTACTGCAAGAACCCAAGGGAAAATTGGCCCCATTTTTTCACTGCCAAGAAGCTGCTAAACTCCCCTCCTCAAATTTTTTTCATCCTCGCTAAAATAGGGGCCCTGAGCCCAGCCCCACATAGAAGATCTCTGGCTGAGGGAACCGATGGTCGGGGGGTTTTAAAAACGGGGTTGAGGGCCGCTGGGCCCCGCTCCCCGGGCCCTGCTAACTAAGGGTTGGGGTCTGACGTTCCCACCGGGCTCTGGGTGGGGTTGTCAAATGTCAAACTGGGGGGAAGTGGATACCTAGTCAACCAAACAAGAACCCCTTGGGGGTTTCTAGTCAAACCACCGGCCCCCTGATACAGCGGCATTGTGGCCCACCGAGTGCCACTGCAGCACTTCCCCCTTCTGTCTGCGAAGGGGCCCGGGGTTTGTGCCTCTGCCACTTTGCAAAGGTTTAAAGACCTGCCCCCTGTCCCGCCCCGACATACTGTTTGTTTTTAAAATGTACAGACACTGTTTTTAATTTAAGAAACTGGATATAAAAAATACACACCCCGTAATTTTACCCAAAAAAAACCCAGTAACAAGCTTGGGAACCCCTTGGGTATAAATTTCTCCCCCACAAAAGGGGAGGAAAAATTGACTTTATTGCCGTTTAAAAACTCTGTGTATTTTACTGAATAAAAAGCACAAACAATTTTTAATTTAAACCTTTTGAAAAGAATTATGCTACAGAATTTCTTTTGGGCGGGGGAAAAAAAAAAAGTTTCTTTTTCTGATACAACTGCCGAACAACGCTTAATTAACCCCGGACGTAAATTGCGCAAAAGAATTGAGCAACCAAAAACTAAAGAGCTTGTAGCGTGTTACAAAATGGCGTGTTTTTCCCACGCTACACAACAAAAAAAAATTGTAAATTTAAATTTTTTCTTGGAAAAAAAGGAAAAGGAAAATTGTAATTTTTGGCGTGAAAAAGACGGTTTATTTTTGTCACCCACAGCAGAAAAAAAAAACCCCCCCCAAAGGGGGGGGGTTAATTAAAACCCCCGGATTTAAATTGCGCGAAAGAATTAGTAGCCACAAACTACTTTTCCTTTTTAGCGTGTTACAATTTGGGGTGTTTTCTACCCCCTACACAACAAGAGAAAAAATTGGGAATTAACCTTTTCTTGTGAATTAAGGTAAAAAGGAAAAAAATTTATTTTTTTTGGGGGTGAAAAAAACGGGTTTTTTTTTTTTCACCACACATTTAAAAAAAGCTTAATTAAAACCCCCCATTTTAAAAAATTTCGCAAAAGAATTGAGGAGCCACAAACTACTGCTTTGTACGTGTTACAAAATTTTGTTTTTTTCTTAAACCCACACCCAAAAAGAGGGAAAAAAATTTTAAATTTAAACCTTTGGGTTTTGAATTATGGTACAGGAAAATTGTAATTTTTTGGCGGTGAAAAAGACGGTTTATTTTTTTCACCACAGCAAAAAACAACCTTTTAATTTTAAACCCCGGGTAAAATTTGCCAAAAAGAATTGAGACCACAAACTACTACTTTGTAGCGTGTTACAATTTGCCCCCGTTTTCAAACCCAAAACAACAAAAAAAAATTGTAAAAAAAACCTTGCTTGTGGGAAATTTTGGTACAAAGGAAAAAAATTTTAATTTTTGGCGGGGAAAAAAAAACGGTTTAAAATTTTTTTCACCACAGCAAAAAGCAAAAGCTTAATTAAAACCCCGGAAAGTAAATTTTGGGCCCAAAAAAATTGAGTAGCCCAAAAAACCTTCCTTTGGTTCGTGTTACAAATTTCGTGTTTTCTAAGCACACAACAAGAGAAAAAAAAGTAAAAAACCTTTGCTTGTGGAATTTTGGGACAGGAAAATTTTTAAATTTTTTGGGGTGAAAAGACGTTTAAATTTTTTTCACCACAGCAGTAAAACAAAAAAGCTTAAATTTAAACCCCGGATTTCAAATTGGGGCAAAAGAAAAGGGGCGCCACAAAACTACAAACTTTTTAGCGGTTTTTAAAATTTCGTATTTTTTTTTACGCTACAAAAACAAAAAGAAAAAAATTGGGAATTAACCTTTGCCCTTGGGGAAATTTTGGAACAGGGGAAAAATTGGGGAAATTTTTTTTCGGTGAAAAAGAACGGTTTTTTTTTGTACCCCCAGCAAATACAAAAGCTTAATTAACCCCTGAATGTAAAAGGGGCAAAAAATTGAGCAGCCACCAAAAACTAGCTTTGTAGCTTTTACAATTGCGGGTTTTTTTCCCACGCCAAAACAACAAGAAAAAAATTGTAATTAACCTTCGCTTGTGAATTAGGCTACAGGAAAAATTTTAAATTTTTTGGCGGTGAAAAAGACCCGGGTTTTTTGGAGTTTACCACAGCAGAAAAACAATTCCCTTTTATTTTAAACCCCCGGATTTTAAAATTTGGGGAAAAAAAAATTTAGGGAGCCAAAAAACTACTTCCTTTGTAGCGGTTTTAAAATTTCGGGGTTTTCATGTCAACCCCAACAAGAAAAAAATTGTAATTAACCTTTGCTTGGGAATTATTATACAGGAAAATTTTAATTTTTTGGGGGTGAAAAAAAACGGTTTTAAATTTTTTCACCCAGCATTTTAAAAAAACGCTTAATAAAACCCCCGGAAGCAAATTGCGCAAAAGAAAATTGCAGCCCCAAAAAACTTTTCTTTTTAGCGTGTTACAATTGCGTATTTTTTTACCCTACACAACCCAAAAGAAAAAATTGTAAATTAACCTTTTCCCTTTGAATTAAGGACAGGGAAAAAATTGGGAATTTTTGGCGGGAAAAAAAAACGGTTTTTTTTTTGGGCTCCACGCAAAAAAAAACACCTTAAAAAACCCCTGTGGTTTAAAATGCGCAAAAAATTGACAACCAAACTACAAACTTTTTTTAGCGGTTTTCAATTGCGAATTTCTACGCTAACAAAAACAAGAAAAAAAATTGTAAATTTAAACCCTTTGCTTGTGAATTATGCTACAGGGAAATTGTATTTTTTGGCGGTGAAAGACGGTTTTATATTAGTCACCAAACACAAAAAAACGCTTAAATTTAAACCCCGGATTTAAATTGGGGCAAAAGAAATGACACCAAAAAAATTTAAATGGTATTTGTAATTTTAAAAACGCTTGGGCTTTTTTATGAAAAAAAACAGGAAAAAAGGGTTAGATCAAACCCCTTTGGGTTTTCAACCTGCTGTTTGCAAGAGCATTAAAATTATATGCAGCACAGTTAAAACCACACTGGGCTTCAGATTTCCAAAAACCCCAAAAAAACAAAAAATAGAACATTAAGAAAAAGCAGTCTCGAGACAAGGGTGAGACAAACCCCAACCAAAAAACGCTGTATTTAAAAAACATTCTTCCCGTAACAATCAGGGCCCCGGCGCACCTCCCTGACAGTACAGTGAGAGCGGTTTGAGCTCCCAGCGCGCGGCCCCCCGGACTTAAAATTGCGGGGACGTCACAAAAAACCCGCCCGGGCCCCCCTATTGGCTTCATCTCTGCACATGTCATGCAGGGTAAGCCCTTCTTTTCCCCCCAGAGTTTCTTTGGCCCCCTTGTAACGCCATGTGGGTCGCAGCCATTTTATCATTCCCCAAAAGCACACTTCGTTCACAACCGAAGTCCCCAAACTTCGACTTTGGGTTTAAACCGAATTTTTTTCCCGAAATTCTAAACGAATTCCACTTTTGATAGAATCAATCCCCCCATTTACTAAATTTTAATATATTAGGAAAAAATTTAATATTCTTAAAAACATTACTAAGTGTAAAAAAAAAAAGAAAACATTTTCCCTTCATGGGATTTTAAAAAAAAAAAAGGGAAAAAACAAAAAAAAAATTGGGAGTAAAAAATAAAATAAATAAAACAAAAGAAATAAAAATTTAAAAAAAAATAAAAATTTTTTACAAATTTGACACAAAAAAAAAACACAAATTAGGGTTTCCCCAAGACCGTAAAAAAACCTGTAGAATTAATAAAGAAAAAAATTAAATTTAAATGTGAAATGTGAAGGGTAGAATAAAAATAAAAAAAAAAACCAAAAAAAAAAAGAAAAAAAAAAAGAAAAAAATTCGGGAATAATTTATAATGAAATTTAAAATATTCCCCCAAAAAAATACAACTTTCCCAATTAAAAGAGGCCTCAAACAACTGAAAAATTTAAAAAAGAAAAGTTTCAACTGGGTTTAAACGCAGGGAGGCAAAAACTAAAAAAAAATTTTCTGGGCATTAATCATTTTCAGGGTTTCCGGGTTTAAAGGGGTTTTTAAAAAATGTTTTGGGGAGCCCATATTATGTTGTCAGTCCCTTTGGGGAAACTTCGATAGGGAAAGACAGATAATTTGACAGAAATAAATAGAAAGAAAAGATAGATAGATAGGGTAGATGATAGATAGATAGATAGAAAAGATAGATAGAAACATAAATTAAAAAATATATAAAAGGGATATACATGTAATTTAAAATATATATATATATATATACATATATTTTATATAAAATATAAAATATATGTATAAAATATATATATATATATATATATAAAAATATATATAATATATATAAAATATATATAAAAAAAATATATAAATATTTAAAAACCCACGCTTTTTGTCCCAGGGGAACCAAACCCTGTCACATTTTCTGCCTTTCATCCCATCTTTTTAAACCCGATCTAAATTAAAGCTTTAGAGAAAACGCATTTTGGGGGCAAAAGGCCTAAGGTTTTCAAAAAAACCTCCTAGGGTCCCTAAAGCTATTTTTTTTTTAAATTTCATATCTAAAATTTCTAAATTAGTCTCCTGAAATTTTCCCTGCCCATAACTTTCCACGTTTTAAACCCCTCCGGGGCTCCAGCAAATTTTTAAAGATGTTTAAAAAAAAGTTTTTTTCTCCTTATCTGTGAACTTTTAGGTACAATTCACAATTTATTTGTATTTATTTTTGCTTTGACTTTTACCTCTGGCCTTGTACAGTCTATTAGCTTGAATTTAGGTATGCTATTTGTAGAACAAAACCGTCAAGATAATTCACTGCTGATCTAACGCAATTAAAATTGGAAATACAAAACCCTCAACTTCTACAGTTAAGTCCAAATTGACCTTTAGTGAAATGGTTGCTTTTTACTATAACTGTAGCCAATATGTTAAAGGGCTTAGGTCATTAAAGGATTTGTCTAAAGGAAGACAACTATAATATAAATGAAGGTGCTGCTCTGAGCATCACCAGCCATCACAATAGGGGAATGTAGCAATGCATGGTAGATATTCAGATGAATGGCTACCAATGTATTACAACGGGAGCCGTTATCATAGTGCAGCTCCTTATTCAGGCTCATAGAGGGAGTCCCAAACTTGGAACCACTTGCTATGACATCTATACAACATATGGGCTTTTTATTTTTAAAAAAAAATCCTGTCAAGAGGTCCAGCAAAATAATTTTTAAGGGATGCCTATGGGTAAGTCAAAAAAGCATTATTCAGTCCTCCATCACTGTAACCAGGTACTGGTTGTTCACTGCTTTCTTGTCCCATCTTGACACACAGGAAAGCTTCTCAGACAATCACTGACTTAAGTAGATCACTGCAGTACCTAATGATCGCTGGGTGAAATTTTTTGTGTGTCAATGCAAAAGTGGGAAGTGCTGAACATAAGAACAGTGGCAACATGGGATCGGCAAATCCCGGCACCTTACTGCTGGAACAGGTAGACCACTTTAAAAATGGTTTACCTGAGCCTGAATTGTCGCCTAGTAGCTAGTAAGCGCTAAATCTATGACCCGCAGTAGAAGAGGTTCATAGATTCCGGGGTATTATACACTACTAATGCACGCAAAAAAAATGGGTGCTGGTGCCAAAAATCACAACATTTGCCCCTTAGTTGCACATTATGAAATATAACAGGAAATCATAATATTTTTGTAATGTGTATTAAATATCTGTACCTCTTTTATACCAAATTACAGTAAATCTCTATTCTGGGGGGAAAAAATTATAACTGCCTACATTCCAGCCCACATAATCTCATCTACTATCTATCTATCTATCTATCCCCTAATCATCTATCAGATATATCTGTATATCTGTCTGTCTGTCTGTGCTATCAATCTTGATATGGGATTTTACCATAAGGTTATTTTCAATGCCTGGTATTGGGTCCTGCTTCAGTTTCAGTGTCTCAGAAGGGGCAATGTACAGTATGATTTGTTTTCAACTGTAATATCATGTGACCCAGTAGGCTTTGACAACACCATCCTTTCCTCAGTGTGATCACACTGTCAAACCAAGGTCTTTTATGTACAGAGATGTTAGTGGATCTACAATGTAGCCTGAGTTGATTTAACCCTTTTGCCTTCAGTAGAGAACGTCCAAGGTTCAAATCCCTTGCATTTTTTTTTCTCCATTCACATACCAGATTGAAGTTTATTTTTTTATTTTTATTTATTTGCACTGTTTGACTAATTACTAATGACTTACAGAAGACAGAATTAGAAAGACAGTACCTGGGGTTGAACACTAGTTTCAGAGTTAGTGTTAGATTATAAGCCAGTAAAGACTGACTGTAGCTTTCCTGGAGGGAAGGTGATGTCTGAGCATGTGTGCGCCAGTGACTGAGGAATCTTGCCACCGTATCGAATTCCCTACAGACAAGCTGTACACTTGCTCACTAAAGGAGCAGCTAAAACCAAAATTGGCTACAATTTTTAATAATGATGAATAGTGAAAAATGTTTTATTATTTAATTTGCAATCTTTCCACATCAAATTTACTTTGTGGTAAAACCCCTTTTAAAGTCCTTTAGTGTGTCATGTTTTGTACATGAAATACAGCACAATGTGGTTGGAATGCACCATGAGCACGGTATCAGGATAATTATGCCTGGGCCAGTGGCCAGTGACACAGCTGAGTGCGTGGAGGGCAATGAAAGAAGAGGAGAAAACAGAGGGCTGTCAGACATTGGCCTCATTTATAAATAACCTAACATTAATACTCTTTGTTTTAAATTAGCAAACAATCAGAGCTAATTTTAAGTTATATAAGAAATTATAAGAGATAAATTTGAGCTCCCAATTGGTTACTGTAGGCAACCAAGACATTCCTTACATGAATGTTTTTGTAATAAGCCCACTATTCTTATTTTAAATTTGATTTTGGTCCAAAATTGATCAAAACTACAAAGAGTCCACTATTCCTATCTTGCACTGTAGTGTAAATTTATACTTTAAATGATTGGTGTCCATGTAACTATATGTCATTATAGGTCCTACACATATAATTATACCACGTTGCATAACACCCAATAGAGGAGGTAAAGGATGAGTGGAGGGTCCTTGTGAGGACAGGCTCAAAATTACAGCACATAATCAGCATGGAACGAATTGTCTAAAAATCTCAAGTTGATTCAGTGTGATCTTTGCGTGGGATTTCCAATTGTTTGACATTGATTAGTATGCTGATTTTGGAGTAGATTTCAGCCTCCATATACTATGGCAGATACATTGCTGAAATCACTTTGAATTTGCCGCAAGAATTGAATGTCACTTCTTCATCCACGTGACCTTTTTCAGTGACCGGGAACAATCAGCATGATCTGCCCTGAGACACTGAAATTTCACTACATATGTGCATTTCAGACAGATCTGGACCACGATTCTGGTGCAGAATCAGAGTCCATATCAGCCATATAAACAACCCATTTCGTAAAATGTCAGAGCATTCCTCTGCTCTTTACATCCTTCACACACATAGTCTATATGTAATGGTCTGTAAGACTGCATCCACATGGCAAAGGACAAAAAGTACTTTACATTCGGTTTTCGTTTTTTTGCATGCCCTTTGTAAATGGTGTTTAGAGTCGGCCATCCCGTTGAATTGAATAGTTTAATAATCTGCCATATTTTGCAAATCCATCAATTTTAAAATCTGGCCTCAGAAAATCTAAACTAGATTTTTAATGAGGTTTATGAAGATTGTTTTACTGTTGGATTTTGATGATTTTTTTAAAATCCAAAATTCACATCAAAATCTGACTGTAAAACCATGACGTGTAGACATACCCTAGGCAGTCTACAGTATCTCACAAACCAGTGAAGTACCCTCGAACATTTTTGTAAATATTAGGTAATTAGCAGATGGGCGAATGATTCTAACGAAGTGGAATTCGTTATAATTTCAGGAAAAACTTTTCTGTTTTCTGAACGAAGTCGAAGTTTGGGGTGATTCCGGGAACGAAGCGTGTTTTTGATTGATAAAAGGGCTTGCGAGTTACAGTGGGGCAAGAGGTCTGGGAGAGAATAAAGGGCGAATCCTCATGAACATGTGCAGCGGATGAACCAATCAGAGACACTGCTGGGAATCTGTGGACGTTCACCAGCACTATATAAGTCCCGGGGCTCGATGCTGGAGCTGCATACCGCTCTCACTGTAGCTGATCATGGAAGGTTCTGCTGCCGCTGCTTATGATATCTCATACTAAAGAAGGCTCACTTTATACAGCAATTTTTTGGGGGTGTCACGCTGTCTCAGAGACTGCTTCTCTTACGTTCTAATATCTGATTTTGTGGGGTATTGAACTGAAGTCCAGTGTGTGTCCAATGCAGCGTGCATAAACATTTTTCATGCTATCCTATCTGCTCATTCTTTAGCACATTGAATATCTAAACCGTTCCTGTTAGTATTCAGTTAAAGAAACAGCTGTTTTTTACAATCCAAACACCACTTTAATTTTTGGTTGCTCATGTTATTTATGCGCAATTTAGATCCAGTGGGTTAATTAAGCGTTTTTCGCTGTGTGGTCACTAAAGAAACGTTCTTTTTCATACCTCCAAATAAAAATTTTTGCCTGTAAGCATAATTCATAACCGAAGGTTTAATTACAAGTTTTTCTGTGTGTGTTTCCGTAAAATACAACGCCGTTTTAACACACTGCAAAGCTGACATTGTTGGCAGCACAATTTCTTTCTGCGCAATTTTACCATCCAGGGTTAACTAAGAATTTTTCTGGCAGTTGTACTTATAAAAGAACCGTTCTTATTTTTTCACACACCGCCAAAGAAGAAATTTTGCCTGTAGCATAATTCATATCCGAAGGTTAATTACGAGTTTTCCTGTGTTGTGTTCCATAAAATAACATGCCGTTTTTAACACTCTACAAAGCTGGTAATTGTTGGCAGCACATTTTTTTTTGCGCAAATTTACATCCACGGGTCAACTAAGTATTATTCTGCAGTTTCACTTAGTAAAAGAAATGTTCTTTTTCACCGCCAAAAAAAAATTTTGTTCCTGTAGCATAATACATTATCTGAAGGTTAATTACGAGTTTTTTCCTGTTGTTTGTGTTCCGTAAAATACACGCCCTTTTAACTCCCTATCAAACTTGTAATTTGTTGGCAGCACATTTTCTTTTGCGCAATTCACATCCAAGGGTTAAACTAAGTATTTTTCTGCAGGTTGTACTCAGTAATAGAAACATTCTTTTTCATCGCCAAAGAAGAAATCCGTACCATAATTCATTCCGAAAGTATAATTAAGCCTTTTTGTACTCTTTTTTATTTCAGTAAAATACACAGTGTTTTTAACCGGCAACATACAAGTAAATTTTTTTCCTGCCCATTTTGAGGTGCCAATTTATATCCAAAGGGTTACCCAATCTTGTTATTGGGTTCATTTTGGAGTAAATACATAGGTGTGTATTTAACCATATTACAGATATCTTCATTAAACATTGTCTGTACATTTTAGAACAAACAGTATGATCAGACAGTAAGAGGTGGCAGCTTTTCTCCTGCGGGCAGTGGCACAAACATTCCTGGATCAGGCACAGTCAAAGCACAGCAAGGGCACATCAAAGCAGGGGTCAACTCGGTGAGGCCAGAACTGCCGGTGTCATCTGACGTCCGTGTGTTGATCAGCAACCCAATGTTCTTGAATGGTTACTAGTCATCCACATCCCTCCCAATGACATCTGACAACCCCAGCAAGAGTCGGTGGGAACGTCAGACATACAACCCATTATTTTAGCATGGCCCGGGAGCGGGTCCAGCGTCCTCACCTGTTCCTCATCCCCGCCTCTGTCCCATCCGGTCCCTCAGCCATAGATCTACGTATTGTGGTCTGGGCTCAGCGCACTAAATAGCGAGGAGAACAATTTGAGGAGGGCATTGGCAGCTAAAATGGGGCCAATATCCCTGCTTTTTGCAGTATTGATGTGGAGAGTGGGCTGGAGGTTTTTTTGCGAGCGATTAAGCCCTCTGCATACCAAGAGCCCCGTTGAGGAGGACAAGAAGTGACAATCATACACTCATGAAGTATAAAAATGGTAGTTTGAATCCAGTTTCTGGCATACAACCGAGTTTGTTCAAATGCAGCGTATGGAACTTGAACTGAAGAGACCATAACTACAGTAATATCTTTTAGGTGCTTATTTTGCATTCAGTGCCATTGTTGATGGGAATTCCAGTACACAAACTGGAATGTGACCAGAAAATAAAAAAAGAGAGAAAAAGACATCTGCAAAACTGGCTTTGGTATGAAAAAGGAGAGCCATCCGCCTGTTAATGTGGAAAAAGGTGAAGGCCCTCCCCTGTTAAAGTTTGTAAAAAGGGGAGGCCCTACCCCGTTAAAAGGTGGAAAAATGGGAGGCCCTCCCCTATTAACGGTGAAAAAGGGGAGGCCCTTCCCTGTTAACGGTGGAAAAAGGGAGGCCCTCCCCTGTTACCTGTTCATCAATTTCCCCCTGTTCAATAATTTCCCCCTGTTAATATATTTATTCCTGTTCATCAATTTCATAAATAGAAACGATGTCCAGCGTCTAAAAGCCGTGTTTCTGTATTGAGAATTCAAGGGGTCAACAGCATTGATCCAAAACAAAAAAACGCCAAACGCGTTTCAGGCCTTCAGTGGCCCTTCCTCAAGGCATAAAAACAAACTCCACAACTGCTACCATAAAATATAGAAAAAATACAACCAATCACAGATCAGCGTTATTCCCTTTTTGGATTTGCTTTGATCGGTGACAGTTTGCACTCCTCAGCTATCCAACTGAATCGTAATAGAAAGACACGGCAGCAATGCCATATTACATGCACACTCTCCAATCATCCTAAATACCATACGGGCTATACCAAGTGGGCGAACATAATTCGTTTAAAAAGAAAATAATTCAACAGGTTTCCCTCATATCAGAAAGGTATGATTGCTTTAACAGGAAAGATTGAAGAAACTCAATATCCCATCTGGATGTTAAAGCAGCGAACAAAAGATGGCAAATGACTGCACGGGATACTTTGTTGCAATATAGTAAAGTGTGAACAGGGAAAATAAAAAACGTGATCCATTGAAAATCTCAAACTAGTTTTTTTCCACAATTTAATTCACAAGAATTTAAAACAGATATCCCCAAATTATCTATAAACATATTGCCAACTGTATAATGACCCTCGATATTTAAAATTTTGAATAAAGGAGTTAAATGTTATTCCCAAAAAAAGTTTAACATTGGGTAATATATTCACCATCACTTTTACCCACTTTGACACACCAAAACCCACTTTGGTAAAGTTTAAGGGATCCTTCATATGTTACCCCACACTAGATGCATTTGTTGCACAGCAATGAAAGTCGGACAAATTTCTCCTCATATGTTTAATGGGGAGAGCTAGAATAATAATAGCAATATTAATTGTAATTCACATTCATTGTTTTACCTGTGTCATGTGAACAATGCCGTATGCCGACGTTTGGATTTCTACTTCAATGGTACGTTGAATCCAGGAAACGCAGACATTTATTCCATGTGAGTCTAATGACTTCCGTCGTATTTCTGCGGTTTCGGCACACTGTATCCAGGTTCATCAATGTGAAACGGATACACTTACACTGTGACTGGTCTGAGAGGGTTACACCATCCAAGACGGGAGAGACCGAATCCAAAAGCTTCGTACTCGTGAAGCTTATTGATAATTGGTACATAAGAACCGTATCAACCTTTTGGTCTTAATAAAAGAACAAACTAATGTTAAATACTGACCTATTTCTTGGATACGTTTAGATATAATGTCCTCATCCTCTATCCAATATATCTGTTTATAAAAAATTTTGTATTCAAACTGACTGGATCACATGTTTTTTTAACTTGCTCTGTGATTGGGTTTTGTATTTTTCTTTATATATATGTATCATTTGTGAGTTTTTGTCTTTATGCATGAGTAAGGGCCCCAGAGGCCCCTGAAACGCGTTGCGTTTTTTGTTTTGGATCAATGCTTTGAACCCTTAATTGCTCAATAAAGAAACAACACGGCTTTTTAGACGCTGGACATCGTTTCTATTTATGCTTTTGTACTCTGCTGTTCCTGCATCGTCCGGGCGTCTTCATATCGGTTGAGCGTGTCCCTTCTCTTCTACTCACTTGGATCCCTCTAACGTGCACCCGATCAAATATAGCCTTCCAATAAACATAATATTTGTCAAGGAGTTAGATATAGAAACCGCCATCATTGGACAACAGCATCTCAAACACATGCAATATTCCCTGAAACGGAGATAATGAGTTTAATCAGCCTGAAGCTGTGGATGACTGCCGTAGTCGAATGAACCAGTGGCCAAAATTTTCCAACGATCCGGGAAACAAACACTTCAGGACAGAAGTTTGATCTACAAATCTGTATGTCACAGATGGTAGACACACTCACCAAAGAGGTAAGACCCTGTGGGGAATCTCACCACGTAGAAAACTATAAGTATAAAATGATGATAGAACCTCCGGTGGTTGAGAATGAGGAAATTAACCACTTCCAATAATGATATGGACTTTCAAACCAAGTGAATTCCATCTTAACTGACTGCTCTCTTAAATTAATGACCTTCTTATTCTTATGAAACTCGTTGTTAAGGGACATAAAAACTAGAAATTAAGAGTTACAGAACGATATTAGTCCACTTTCTCCAGCTATAAGCACCCTGTCATTTACACAACTAGATTGCACGGCATGAAACTAGTATTGCCTACTTGAAGAGAATCAATCATTGAGATAAAGCAAACCAAGTTCCTTATAGATCTGGAGGACTACAAGTCAGATAATTGTCACCCCGTGCCTTTGTTCCACCGACGCCCAGATCCATTCTGAAAAGACAAGATCCTACAAGGAAACGTAGGGAAGCACATTTCAACTTCGGTCCAGTATGAACATTATATCATCAATACTGCTCCGATACAAATGAGATCGCATAACACAGATTAAAGAACAGTTATTTCCACCATACCCCTCCGGCTGCTACATCCTCTACATCTGCACCACGGAAACTTCCAAAAAAACGACGTGCAGCGCAGGAAACAATCAGACGGAGACAGAGGTTTCCCCCACGACACAGGTAAAATCCAAGTATCGGAGGAACATTCATTGACATTATTAAATTTGTCACTAAGAACCTGACCACAGACCAGATTTCAGTACTTGTCTTATGGACTTTCTTTTCTCCTAACAACCATTTGATTTAATTCTCCACAATACTTTGATTTAATAATCGATTTATTAGGAATTGACTGTCAAGTAGCATTTTCTTTTCTGTGTGCCCCTCGATAACCCCAATGACGTAAAAATAATGATACTGACACCGATAAGTGTGGTGAAGGGGAGTATGGGGTTGTTGATACCACCAGAAGGTGCATGTGACACCACGTTATGCAAGCATTCATTTTGTGGAGCAGGGTAACCATAAATGCTTTGAATGAATTGAAACAGGATAATATTTGATGGTTGCATTAATGTTTCAAATAATTTTCAGGTTAAACTAATCCTTCTTTTATCCGGTCCATGCAAGGGTCTCAAGCAGCTGACCGAATTTTCCAGGAAATTGTGAAATTGGAATTGTGTGATCTGCAAAGAGCTATCCTCAGCCAAAAAAACATGTATGTTAAACCTTTAATAATTTTAACAAACAAAAAAATCACTGTATGGCTTTGAATGCACTGTCTAAAAATGACGATATTGTCATACGACAGGCAGACAAGGGGGGATCGGTGTCATCTTGATAGGGGTCCTATATGTTGCGCCAGAATGTATTACCTACTCGCCAGGATGGTACAAACCTATCTCCCTTCTTGTGGATCCTGACTGCTGACTTCAATGAACAATTGGGAAAAATTGGTGAGGAAATATGGTATGTCTGTTGAGGGAGCTCTCACTGAGAAACAAGCGCAATTTATATTGGTCGGTTAAAATATCCAGTCTACACCAATTTTCCACACTTTTCCCAAAACACATAAAAAAGGTCTTTCCCCCTCCACTTAAGACCGATTGTGTCAGCATATCGTCCATTACTGAACATCTTGGTGAGTGTGGGTAGATAGCCCTTTTGCAAACCCCTTAATTGCTAACAACACCGTCTTCCATTAAGGACTCTAACAGTCCTGACTTCACTTTGCAAACTATCAATGGCAATCAGATTTTGTGTGGATTTCGCGGATTGTTACGTTTCCCTTATACAAGTATTCCAAAAAACTATGTGTCTCGTTGCCGTGTTTATTGCCTACTCTATATATCTCTCCTACTCTATAGGTGACTATTCATATAATCTCGCAAACAATTTTGATTGAAGCTATTTCTTTTTAACTCAACCAAATTATTTTGTGTTTTGCTGGTAAATTTTTTCTCCGAAATCACAGTAGTCGGCAATGGGGGCAAAATTTTCACCATCCAATGCCATTATTTATGGCTTGGTGAGGAGATACCTTTATATTTTCAATCAATTTAATCCTTTCTTTCATCCATATTCAGTGTATGTCGCTTCATTGATGATCTGGTCATTAATTTGGTAGGTGAGATGTCGCGACATACTCACTGTTTACGGCATACCTTATACCATTTTGTCGGTCTTAGGTTTACTTGTTTCATGACCTTTTTGAGTATTCCCTTTTTTTGGATTTGCTTTTGATCGTGGACGTGTGCATCCGTCAGCTATCCACACTGAATCGTATCGAAAGCCAAGGCAGGCAATGCCATATTACATGCACACTAACTCCTGTTAGCCCCATCTCCTGTAACCAAACACACCAATCATTCCCGTTACATACCAAACGGCAATACCAGTGGGCGAACATATATCGTTTAAAAAGCAATAATCTCACAGTATCCTCAAATAGAAAGGTATGATTGCTTTACAGGAAAGATGAAGAAAACGTCAATATCCCATCCTGGATGTTAAAGGCATCGAAACAAAAGGGCAAATACTTGCAACGGGATACTTATTGCAATATAGTATGTGAACAGGGAAAATAAAAAAACGTGATCCATTAAAAATCTCAACTAGTTTTTTTCCACTATTATTCAACAAGAATTTAAACAGAATCCCAAATTATCTATAAACATATGCCAATTCTGTATAATGACCCTGAATATTTAAAATTTTGAATAAAGGAGTTAAATGTATTCCCAAAAAAAGTTAACATTGGGTAATATATTGGCACCCATCACTTTTACCCCACTTTTGATCATTACCAAAACCCAGTTACTTGGATAAAGTTTAAGGTTCCTTCATATGTTCCCACACGAGATGCATTTGTTCTCATGCAATGAAAGTCGTGACAAATTTCTCCTCGATATGTTAATGGGGAGAGCTATAATATTAATAGCTAAATTAATTGTAATTTTCGACAATCATTTTTACCTGGTGTCATGTGAACAATGCCGTAAGCAGTAGTTGGATCTACTTCATGTACGTTGAAAACCAGATACGCCGACATTTATCCGATGTGAGGTCTATATGACTTCCGTCGTAATTTCTGCGGTTTCGCACACTGTTCAGTTTTCATCATGTGAAACGGATACTCTAACTGTGACTGGTCTTGAGAGGGTTTTACAACCACCACAAGAAGGGGAGGAGACCGAATCCAAAACTTCGTACTCGTGAAGCTTATTGGAGATTTTATGTAACGTTAAAACGTATCAACGCTTTTTGGTCTAATAAAAGAACAGATTCTAATGTTACATACTGACCATTTCCTTTGATACGTTTAGTATAGATGCCTCTTCCTCTATCCATATATTCAGTTTATCATAAATTTTTTTGTATTCAACTCTGTCTGGATCACACATGTTTTTTTTAACTTGCTCATGTGTATTGGTTGTATTTTTCTTATATATATGTAGCATTTGTGAGTTTGTCCTTTATGCCATGATGAAGGCGCCCCTGAGGCCTGTAAACGCGTTGGCGTTTATTTTGTGTTGGATCAACTGCATTGTTGACCCCTTGAATTCTCAATAAAGAAACCACGGCTTTTTAGACGCTGGACATCGTTTTTATTTATGCTTTACTGCTGCTGTCCTGCATCGTCCCGGCGTCGTCATATCGTTAGCGGTGTCCCTTCTCTTCATGTTTCATCAATTTCCCCCTGTTTTATACAATTCCCCCTGTTAATCATATTATTCCTTTCAATCAATTTCCCCTGTTCATCAGTTCCTGTCTGCCCGTTTTCCCCCACCTTTTTTGCTACGTTTCCTGACCCGAATCCTTTTCCCCCACCTGCCCCGACCTGTTGGCCCGAAACCCTTTATACGTGCCTGCCTTGAAGATTCTTTTACCACGCTAACCTTGGCTGCCCCCGCAAAAAGTCACGTCCAAAGGGGGGCGACCTGGTAGACTCCCCCCGCAGCAAGGGCCATCCCTTTTAGGGGCCCCTTTTTTGGGGGAAAACGGGGGGCCTTTTCTTAGATTTCCCCTCCCTGGCGGGCCCAAAGGGGATCACTTGCGGTGGGGCCAGTGTAAACCACTACCGCCCTTTCCTGGGAAAAATGAAAGGGAGTGGAATGACGTTATTCATCCCGTAGCCCCGGGCGATGCCAAAAACGCATGTCCCATAAAGGGGCCCGAGCAAAAAGGCAGGGGTCCCGCATGAGCTGCCACAATTAAAAATTTCACAGGGGTGTTACCTTCCCTTGGAAAACAATGAACCATTAAAAGGGCCTTTTTCTGTTTCCCGGGTAATTCCAAAATTGGAGGCTGGGAAATTCCCCCGTTTGGAAATTTTCACTATCAGCCTATTTTTGGGGGGTTTGGGGTGCCGTGCAACTTAAGGAGGGTTTTGTTTGGTGGTTTTAAAAACGGCCGAAAAATTTATGGGAAAATTTTTCCCGGCACTTTTTTGAATGCTTGAAAAAGGGTGTTTAAAACTTGAACAACCCGATTGGGGCATTTCCCCCGTGTGGACTTTTTTTCGCCCAGGGAACATCCTGGGCCACTTGGGTCATCAAAAATTTGTTAATGGCCTTTTTCTGTTCAATTTAAAACCCCCTGTTAATAATTTTTTTTCTTGTTCATCAATTTCCCCTGTTAATATAAAATTTTACCTGTTTTTCAATTTCCCCCCGTTAAAAAATGTATTCCGTTAACAATTTTCCCTTCCCCCGTTAAAATATTTATTCCTGTTCATCAATTTCCACCTGTTCATCATTCCTGTCTGCCCGTGGGACCCCCCTTTCACTATGTTAAACCTGGGCCCCGAATCTCCGCCGCCTGCCCTAAACCTTTTTGGCCTGACCTTTGACCCACGAGGTTTTTGTCTTAAAAATTCGGTACCCCCCGCCGGGGCCTCGGAAACCACCACAAGCTATCCCCCCCAGGGGTTTAAAGAACCCGGTAGGGGCACCCGCCGGGAGAAAGTCCATCCCGCCTTGCGGGAGGTTTGGGGAAAAAACCCGGGGCTACTTTTGAACCCCCGTCCCCTGGGGGGGCCGCTACCCAAACCGCTTGCGGTGGTCCCCGAGGTGCCACTACCGGTCCCTTACAATGGGTGAAGTGAATACCAAGGGTTCCGGGGCCCGTTCTTTAATGGTGGGAGAGTCCAAACCCCTTTTAAAAAGGGGAAAGGGCTGGGGAACCACCCCAAATTGGTCAGGGAGCACGGGCAGCTTTTGCACTTTTGGGATGGCTAGACCATACTGCGGGCTCTTGGGGAATCGCCCCGGGGAACGACTGCTGGCACCAAAGAGTGCTGAGGGGCAGGGGTATTTTGGAAACCGGGGAGACGATGTAATAGCAGGGGGTTGTTTCGGCAGAGTTTTTTAAGCCCTGCTGCCTGAAATGGGAGAGGGGGCCAAGGGTGCTAAAAAGCTGTTGGGACAGGGTGGACCACCACATTTTGAAACCCCATTTTGGTAAATTGCCCTGTTTTTGAAAGCAGGGGTGGCAATTTTAAAAAAAAGTTAGGTCCCTGGGTTTACTTTAATTTTTGGCCAAGAAATTTGACCCCCTTTAGCCATGTTCGCCCCCTCTGGGTCTTAGCAAAAAACTGGCACCCCCGCCCATAGGGATTTTAACCCCCAAAACCTGCATGATGACTGTTAAACCCCCGGGTGGGCCCCCGGGGGAGTCCCTTTTGCCGGTTTCTTTCTGGGACCTGCAAATGGGGGGGCTAAATCGGGGCCGTTTTGGGTCCCAACCTCGCACTGCTTGGCCCCCCTGCTGATCCCACCACACTACCGGGCCCTTTGGGCTGCGCCCATGGTTTCACGCAAGCTGGGTGCTCTCTTCCGCTATGATAAAAGATGAACCCTTGTACAAATGTTGGTTGGGTTTAACTGATAGCTTAAAATGGGGTTTCAAAAAATACCATTTTTCTGATGACACCCCCACTTTACATCCCGGGCCCCCGACATTAAAATCTCTAAATTTTCCAAAATCCCCAAATTGGTTTTGTTTGTCCAAAGCCCCCTTCTTCCCTTCCGTTTCCCAAAACTTAAAAGTAGAGATAACGAAATCTTCCAGGGCCGGGGCAATGGGTAGTCGAGGGAGGGGCCACTTTATCACAGGGAAAAAGGGGGCACAAGGGGGGCTTGAAATGGATTGAATTTTCCGTTTTGGGGGCACTTTAAAAACCCTTTTTTTAACTAGGGGACCAGAATAAATTGTCCCCCGCCTCGCCTGCTTCTCCCCGGCCCCCTGTGCGAAACGGGTACATTGTTTTGTTTTTTGCCGTCACCCCCGTCCCCCTCAAAAGGGGTCGGGTGTACAAAGCCTGAACCCCTCGCAATATAAACCCCCCCCTTGCCCCTTCCTCATCACTATTGCCCGCTTCTGCAATAAACAGGGTGCCCTTTCCCCCCCTCTTTGCTGCCCACGTCCTCAAAAGGGTTGGGCCCACTTTTCCCAGGGGAAATTTTAAAAGTGAAAAACGATTCTAAGAGCGGCGGGGTCATGTGGTGTCTTTTCAAAAACAACATTGGGATGAAAACCAAACCAAGCTCCCCCTTTCATATTTTAAACATGGCAAAAACGTTTTTACAGCACTCTACGGCCCCTTTTTGAGCCTGGAAAAAAGCTGTTTTTTAACGTGATTCGCCCCCAAGTTAATTGGGCCCCAAACTAATTTTGTCGGGAAAAAACAGCGAAAATTTACCAAAATCGAATTTTTTTTAGAAATTCGCCCATCTCTAATTGTAATATAAACCCATTCAAAGGACAAAACTGGGGGGATATGACCTTTGGGTATTAAAGTTAAAAAACAACTTGTATAAAAAGTGTAAAATTTTGGGGTTCCCCCCAAAATAAAAAAGCCACACGGGTGGGAACAAAAGTTGGGGTTAAAAACCCCAATGAAAAGGAAAAAATTGTGGCCCCAAAATGTCAATATTTGTGTGGCCACCATTATTTTCCCCGCACTCCCTTTGCACTTTTGGGGAAGGGAGTTTAAATAGAGTTCACAGGTTGCAGCTACTGAAATCCCTCTTCCCCCCTCCCTGCAACATCACAGAGCTGGAGGATGTTAAAGAAACCCTTTCTCTTTCCTTTTCCCCCTTTTCTTTTAGAATGTCCCACATAAAGTCAATAGGGTTTTGTTGGAGAAGCTTTGGGCCCGATCAACCCCCTTTACCCCATTTTCTTTAGCAAGAAATTTTGGGCCCTTTTGGAGGTATGTTTGGTTCATTATCAATTTTTAAATATTCCCGTAGCCCCCTTTTTGAAGGGGGGGATCATGCTCCCTTCCCGTTTTTGTCACAGAAAAATGTTGAATTCATTGTTTCCTCATAAAAATGTAGCTCCCAAGCTGGGCAGCCTCAGCAGCCCCCCAAAAAAATGATGTTCTCACCACCATGCTTGACTGTAGGCAAGACACACTTGTCTTTGTACTCCTCACCTGGTTGCTGCCACACACGCTGGACACCATCTGAACCAAATAAGATTATCTTGGTCTCACCAGACCACAGGACATGGTTCCAGTACCCAGAGGGGCATAAGCAGTGGCCTGTATGTAAGAGAGGGGAGGACCTTGAGCAGTGGTCTGTATATAAATGAGGAAGGGGCTGGAATAGCATTCTGCAGGTGAAAGATGAGGGGGCTGGAGCAGCATTCTATATTTGACAGAGAAGGGCCTGAAGCAGCGGTCTTTATGTGACAGAGGACAGAGCGTGAGAGGAGGGCGACATGCGACAGAGGAGTGGGACATATAAGGCACCTGAATTGTGAAATTGCAGAAAAAAGGTTTTTATTTGGCCTTAGTTTCTTTGGTTCTATAGGAATACTGTAAAAATATATATTCTAATGGGTACCTGTGACGGAGCTAGAAAACATAATAGAAGGGGCCTCAGTTGTAAATCCCTGTTTGAAAATACTGGCACACTATCCACACCACCCTAAGCATTTGGCTCAGCTGCCCCTGCTCCACCAACAACTACATTTGGCGCCAACATCGAAGCATTGTACAGGCATGTGCAACGTGCTGTGGGCGGCAACAAGCAGGAGGGGCGAATGCAGGGCTCATCAGCTTCTGTGAGCAGTTCCTGCTGCATTCAGTGCCCACAGCAAAGCACTGTATCATGAGCATAGATATTTATCTTCTCCACAGACACTGACAGACATGATAAGACGTTGCTGGAGGTAGTAATACTGGAGAAGTTCTGCTCCTCAATACACTACTGCTACATAATTTGACAATGTTATGGGCATACCATGGGTCTTATGACATGTGTAATGGGTCACATGACTATTTAGCCCATACAGTTACTCTGTGGGAGCCCTTATTATGGATCAGAATGGGAGATACACTTTTTTTTAGAAAGGAGCCTGCTGCATTAGTATAAAAGAAGTAGAAAAGCAGAATTTTTAACGTATGTATATGAGTTTTTAACGTATGTATATGAGAAAAATGTAGGGCTGTGTGCACATGTCGGACTGAAAATTCTAAAATAAAAAAGGTGTTATTAGTCTCTGATTCTGATGGGCGTTTGCTCTATTGCAATCCGCAGAATCCGTAGTGAACTTCCCATTGATCTCCGTCATGTGAACGAATGCTATTGCAGACCTGTGGAGCCTCTAGCACCAGCAGGAATTAAAACAATGAGGGCGACATGTCAGAAAAGAGGCGCTGCCACACCAGTTTTAAGGTGCAGTAAATGAGTGTATAGTGCGCCTGAATCAAAGAACCGTCAAAAATTGGCGTTGGAAAACTTGCATGTTAATTCATGCGACAATCAGACTGGGGCAAAATGTAGAGAAAGCATATCTTGCTAGAAATTTTTGATGTCCTTTGTGCTCTTCAAATGTGTCTGCCGGGTTAATGGTATTTTTTAAACAATTATTAAATTTTAATAGGCTACAAAAAACAAAAGTGCTATCTCCCTCTAGTCTAGTTTATAGATAGATATGCACCAAGAATTTGGCTCTGATAACTTTCTTATACCAGTGTATTACTTTTGCCTATGGTCCAGCGGGATCTTTGTGCATCAACACAGAGGATGATATGTATAAACAGGGCTGCGCCAGTTATCTGGCGACAAAAAGCTTTAGTAGACCAGTTCTATAGATTTTTGAACAGTCGCATTCCAAAATTTGGCGCTATAGGCGCCGGCGCGACACTTTTTAATGCGGGTTTACACCACTTCATAGAATTTAAAACTTTTTTGATTCTTAGATGCCAAACCCAGGAGCAAACAGTTAGAACAGCCCGATCAGTTTAAAGGGGGTTTTCCACTACATTTTTCATGTTACCCAGTCCGTTTTCTTTTTTCCTTTTAATTCAGGGGGTGTTTAGTGGCTTCCCCTAGGCTGCAGTAGAGCCAGGGTTGTACTATGCAACCAATGCTGGTTGCCCATCAGGATAGATCAAACAGGTCTGTAGCTATAGCAAATTTAGGAGCTGATGAGCCCATACAAAAAGGGGGGGATCTCGAATAGGTAGGCATGTTAATGGACATATATTGCAAAAGGGCTTGTTTTTGCAAGAACTTTAAAAAAAAAAAGCATCCCCGTTGAGACAAAACCCTTTAAAGGTGATCTGCCTAAACCCGACTTGGTATTGGGTTAGACTGTGCC